>JABUQX010092568.1:20000-28466 GCA_015478945.1 Trachelipus rathkii | reverse complement strand
CGTTGTTTATAGTATCATAACAAATTTACACCTAGAATCTTATCCACAGCATGCCAAAAGGAAGAAGAAACGTCATTTTCGTTTCAACTTGTACAATTACAGTATTTACAAATGTTGTTCGAAGACGCTTTCATCCACGCGAGCGAATACATGCCTCAGCCCTCTGGCGCCAGGTTCCATTGCATGCCAGTGACAGTGATGCCGGGTTGATTCCCCTACATCGTTGGTTATTTGACTGCGAAGATCATCGGGCGAGGTTACTGGGTCATTAAAACCAGCGTACACGGTATGTTTGAGATGCCCCTACAGAAAGTAGTCCAGTGGTGTTAAGTCAGGTGAACGCGCAGGCCATGGAAATGGACCAATCTTCCGATCCATCTTCCCGGAAAGGTTATGTCGAGGTAGGTCGTCACTATAGCTGCATTATGTGCTGGGCACCCATCATGTTGGTGATATATTCTTCATCGTGTCCTTAAAGGTATATCCACTCAAGCGAGGTCAACAAGGCACGGTCTGCAGGAAATGAGGATAACGCTGTCCTGTCGAAATTTCCATCGAATAGTCAAGGCCCGATAATCCTACTATTGAGTATACCATACCAAACGTTGACTTGAGTATGAGACCTGGTGATGGCTTATGTGAATGTTATATGGGGGTTTGTTTCCGCCCAATGTCTGAAGTTCCACCTGTTATACATACCGTTATTGGTAAAGCGAGATTCATCGGTCCATAAGATATTTTCCAATAAGTCCGGTACATCCATTAGAAGGCAATCAATGGACAGCCAGGGAATTCCCAGCCGCCGTTTGTTTTCTCCCCGATGCAAACAGCACAATGTGTGCCTATTGGATACATGGTTGATATACAGCACTAATCCATCGGATTTGGTTCTTCGCATATTCCCAAGACCGAACTAGCCTGCCATAATGAGGACGTTGGATTTTATTGGGTGTATAGCAGAACGTCCAGTTCGACGTCGAATGTACGGAGACGATCCCTCTCCCGGATGTGATGAAGGGGTTAAACTATCGACCCTGTACCTTGAAACCGTTTGTAAATTCTAGGGAATGTCATGTGGCTCGGTGGTCGTCGATGTGGATAACGTTGTCCATATTCTGCAACAGCTCTGCGAGCATTCCTGTTTTACGTAATGTACACCTCCAACATGTCCTGTGTTAAATGGTCACGTGGCGATGTTCCAAATGTATGGTTCTGACCAAACAAACCACTCTGAAGTTATACGTTTCACTAAAACTTTATTACGCATAATTTGTAGGTTATGACATAACCTCCATATGATAGATGTTAGTTGGTTGTACACATTCACATGGCCTTATTTATTAGGCTACGGATCAATGTAATCTAAAAGGGTATGCATTAGGTATTTTAATTTAATTCTTTTGTTAGCTGTATCGATATTTTTAAATATTAATGGATATACCTATTGTCTTTAGCCTAATTATTGCATATTGACATGTTTCGGTTTTTGTAGGCACATGATGTCTACGGAGGACGTCTAGTTGTTTATGGGTAGCAATGCGTGGAAACGACCAACCGTATCAAAAAAATGTCGAGAGGAAGAGCCCTCCTCATTTTTTATGTGCATTTCACAGAAGCCAAAAAAAAAATATATCATCCCATTCGACATTCTCATGTTTGCGCAGTTTTCGTATGCGCGTGCGCAGACACCATCGTAACATATCCCATCCTCCTTAAAAAAATTAAATGATCGAACTTATATTCTTACAACATTTTCATACTTAAACATCCCGTACGTTGATACACCGCTGTAACATAACTTGTGAGACACCCCGTATTATATATTATATATATATATAATATAATATATAATATAATATTATAAATATATATTATATATATATATATATATATATATATATAGTATATTAGATATATATATATAATATATATATAATATAATATAATATATATATCATCCTTTTTTTTCCCAAGATGGGGTAAGGGTGCGGGAAGTAGAAGACATGACACATGTCGAAAATCAGAAAATCACCTAGACGCTATCACGGGACCGCGAACGGAACCTTCACTAATGCATATTCGTCAGTGTAGGGTTCATTCCCTGGCCCAGGATAGGCCACAACCATATTCCCCTCACAAAACCCCGCCATTCACTCCTATTATGGACCTTTATTCTCGCCTCTTCAACTCACATTTCCTCCTTCAGACATATTCGTTTACTGACTTAATCCACTTTTTCTTCGGTCTCCAGACCATAGTTTCACTAGTATACATTAAAACAGGTAACAACATATACCCTCGTGTAAGACCCTAGTGCACTCAAGAATTAGTCCCTTTACATCCCAACGATTTAATTCCACCAGCCACTTTCCTGCCATTCACAACTTTCCTACTACACTCTGCATCATCCGTTCCTTTTATCATCAAACATATATTCCTAAATATTTAAACTCAGACATTGTTCCAGCTGCTCACCATCTAAACATAACTTCACACCGAGAATTGTCCTCACTCACAACCCATAACCTTACTCTTATCTAGGTTTACTTTCAAACCCCTCTTTTACACACACCTGCCAAATCTCCCTACCAATCCTCTCAAACTCTCTTCAGAGATTCACTTACAAAAACCAAATCATCCGCATATAATAGTAGGGCACCCTCCACTCACCGCCATTCTCCATCGTCCATCATTCTAACACCATTTCTGCCACCCCCACCTAATTCTTTTTCATAACCCCATCCATATACAAATTGAAAATACCCAAGGGGACAACACAACAACACCCTGCCCACTCCGCTATTAATATTAAACCAATCACTTTTTACACCTTTTATCTTACACACGCTTCACTATCGTCATACATACTTTTGATTCCATATATATATATATATATATATATATATATATATATATATATATATATAATATAATATATATATATATATATATATATATATATATCTATATATCTATACTATCTATATATCTATATATCTATATATCTATATATCTATATATCTATTATATCTACTATATCTATATATCTATATATCTATATATCTATATATATATATATATTATATATATATTATATATTATATATATATATATAATATATATATATATATATATATATAATATAGATAATATATAATATATATATGCCCCTTCAGTAGATGTATTGGCTACAGATTTATCAGAGTGATTAAGAGTAGGAAAGGAAGGTTTACAAAAGTTATTTTTTGGAGCAAGAAAGTTAACGATGTAGGATCATTAAGTTTAGTAGGAACACGCTGATATTCCTATTCCGAGATTTATCAAAATTAACGAGTTGAAAGGTAAACAAATAATTTTTCCATTTATGATGTTCATTGTCCCATCAATAATGGTACAATAACAAATGTAACCGAACTACATAAATTTAGAGGAGAGAAAGTGCTCATTATTGCCTCTCTCATCATTTTTATTCCTTGACTGTCATTGTCTGAAGGATATTAATACTATATTCAAGTTATTACATAGGAAGACAAACAGTGTTGCTGATTCATCATTACATGATCTTTAAATGATTGGAGTACAGTGATACAATTGGTTAGAAATTAGAATAGAATTGTCATGGGATGGGAAGACATTTATTTTATCAACAGAACGGCCGTACTGGCAGAAAGAGTCATTAAGTTCTTGCAACTTTAACAAAATTTCAGAGTAACGTCATGTATTACTGAAAGTTAGCGAACTTTAATTCCGGCCTGTATATTATTTAGTTCTTACTGAGCCATGTCGAATGATCAAGTGTGCGCAATTTAATCTATTATTTTGATGAGAACTCAGTTGACTCTTGTTGAGATGTCACGAATTTCTTTAATGTTGATGACTGACGGAGTTTTTGTGTGCTGTTCACTCAAGAAAGAAACATAAACTTTCTTTATATTGGCACCAGCATCTCTCAGGACACAGTGGAACATCATCTGTGAATAGGTTCCATTTCGACAACATTTCATTAAATACGTCACTGATATGTTCACCTGTGTGACATTCAGTGAGAGGTTCAGAGCACGACACAAAATTTGGCTTCTGAAATAATTGTCAACGGCATGACTACTCAGAGAAAACAAAGAAACTGCTGATTGAGTATCTGACCATTCGTTGGTGGAGAAAGCTAACTTGGATGATTATTTGATAGAGGTTATTTATTCTTCTAAAACTTTTTCTTTCAAATAATATACTCTGTAGTACTTCCTTTGAGTAGTGGGATGAAAGAGACCGATACTTTTGCTAGCGTTACAAAACCAAGATTTCAGTTAACGTGACGTAGCAGAAGATCATCCTTTTACTATAATTTCTGTAAATTTACTACAAATCCATCCTTTATGATTTTCTTCGTTTCCAATTGTCCCATATTTGTATTTTATATTAGTTTCAAGAGCAATTTCATTCCCTTCTTAAATCTGGAATTGGGGATCCTTTACTTTTTTACTCCTTTTCCTTTCTTTTCCTTGTTTTCGCTGCTTAGATAGTTCATAACCCGGATTTCATTCCTTCTTTCTGAGAATAATGGGGATTGCAAAGTTTCCGGTTTCGTTGCATGGGAAACAATATCGAAGTAATTCCAAACCACACTGGATAAGGATACTATTGGGGAATTCCTTCAACAGTGATTTCGAGCGAATATACTCACAAGTACGAGTCTATTAATATTAATATTGCTTGATTTCGATTGTGACTCAAATTTACTGTTACTACCTTGAGACGCACTAGTCAACTAATTCTAATCAGTTTTTCACAAAAGTTGTTAATTTTCTAACAAGTCCATCAGACATTTTCTAATAGTTTTCCGAGTTTCCGAGTGCAAATGCAAAATAATTTATTTTTTAATTTGTGAATGCGAAGTTCAATGCGAATATTTTAAAAACATCGATTATATATATATATACCTATATATATATATATATATATATATATATATATATTTTAAATATTATATATCTTAAACAAAGAACATATAATGAGAAGGTAAAGAATTAACTGCCTTCTCTGAAATTGGACCACCGCATGTTGCCAAATGAGGAGGACTATATGCCCGGAGCTAAAGCACTGAGCTATCTCCAAGCCAAAAAACTTGGATTCAAGAACAGTTATAAAGCAACCGAGTTCCGTCAAGGCGACATCACCAGGTGTCCAGCCTGTCCTATCTCTCGTTCTTTATATTTTTAGATGTTAAATATTGCATAATAATCGCAATTGATAAGATGTTAAAGAAAGAACATATAATGAGAAGGTAAAGAATTAACTGCCTTCTCTGGGATTGAACCACCGCATGTTGCGCGTGAGGACAATATGCCCGGTGCTATACAACTGAGCTATCCAACTTTTTTGGGTTGGAGGATAGCTCAGTTGTATAGCACCGGGCATATTGTCCTCACGCGCAACATGCGGTGGTTCAATCCCAGAGAAGGCAGTTAATTTCTTTACCTTCTCATTATATGTTCTTTCTTTAACATCTTATCTAATTGCGATTATTATGCAATATTTAACATCTAAAAATATAAAGAACGAGAGATAGGACAGGCTGGACACCTGGTGATGTCGCCTTGACGGGAACTCGGTTGCTTTATAACTGTTCTTGAATCCAAGTTTTTTGGCTTGGAGGATGGCTCAGTTGTATAGCACCGGGCATTATTGTCCCTCACGCGCAACATGCGGGGTCAATCCCAGAGAAGGCAGTTAATTCTTTACCTTCTCATTATATGTTTCTTTCTTTAAAACATCTTATCAAAATTGGAATTAAATTATGCAATATTTAAATTTTATATATAATATATATAATATATATATATAATATATATATATATATATATATTATATATTCTTCACACCTTTTCTCAATAAAAAAAAATAGTTGCTTGAATTGTAAAGTTACAACAATTTTAGCTTTTCTTGTGATTTACAAAATTAAAGACATCGTACGGTGTTATTAAAGTACTGCACGCAAAAGTCTTTATAGGGTAGTTTGGAAAATAGATAGCGGGAGTATGTTCCAGACTTTACCAGTGGAGTACATGTAAGATTGAACATAGCTGTTAAGACTGAGGTCAGAGAGAGCATAGAAAAATATGAGACTGTGTAGAAAGGTGTGTCCAAGAACCCTTCTCAATAGCGCAGGAGGTATGTGGATTGAAGAGCTCCAGAAGAGCAGTATCCGATATAATAAACGATGAAATAAAGAGTGATGCAACAATTTGAGTTGATAGGACGAAAAGTCCTAGACTCAAAACCATTTAAAGAGGAACAGTGTGAGTGTAATCACATCCCAGATGAGTGCAGGCATTACTCTATACAGGCAAATGAATCCCAACAAACGAACAACAAACTGAAGTGTGGCTGAAGAAATCTGAATGTGCTCAGAACACCCAAACCTTGTTAGAAGGCTTGTTAAAAGAGAAGTAAATATTGAACCTTCCAAATTAAGGACGAGAAAAATAAAACACCAAGAATATTGAGGACAAACGAAAGGTTTGAGTTATGTGTTTCAAAGAAGATGTTATAGCCGTGTGAAAAATTATGTGGAGTGGAAAGATTGGAGGAAAGCTTGCAGCTTTGGAGTAATTGGAAAACAACCCCTGTTCCAATGCCTCAAAGAAATTCTGAGAAAGATCAGATTTCTTAGTTGATCAAGGGAGGCCCTTCTAGCGTGAGCTAATATTTTTGTTGAAAGGACGTCTATCAAAATGAGGGAGTAATGAAGGGTGAAGTCTTCGGCATTGGAGTAGATGTGTTGATAAGCAAAGAGTTTTTATGAAAAGTAGAAAGGGTTAGGGATAATAAAACATATGAGCAACACCACTATTTATAGATTTAAGGATGAGCGATGGCATGTTCAACCAAATACTGAAGAAGGACCAAGAGTACAAAAGGCATTGTCGCAGCAGAGAAAAGATTAGAAGAATTGAGATGTTTTTTAAACCTTCCTGCTAGGTGATAGATTCGAAAACTATAGAAAGAACAAGTTAGAGAGATTTGGCGATATTTGGAGGGTTTGAGATTGGTTTCCTTTTTTTTGTACAGGAGCACCTTTTTCCAGCAAGAAAAAAAGCGCAAAGTTAGAAAGAAGAGCCGCGAATAATTTAACAAGCAAAATGCAAGCTGGAAAGCACAAGTTTTTAGAAACTATAGGAGGGAATACCATCAGAACCGTAAGCTTTCTTATTGTCAAAGCTCTGAAAAAGCAGAATAACACCTTTTTTGAAGAAGTTACATTATTAGTATAAATATGTGGAGGTAGGTGGGAGAAGAAGAATATTCACTGGAATCGGTCTTATTGTGGAATTAGAAGAAAGGTTTTAGCAAAGAGTTTAGCTTTAGTGGAAGGGTTAAACGGCAATTATGCAGACGGAAAATACTAAAAAAAGGGAAAGACGAAGAAGCAAATTTAGATTTTCACTTTTTTTGCAAAATGTCAGAAAGTGCGTGAAGAAGAGGAGCGAGTAAGATTATTGCATTTTTCTACTGAGAAAAGAAGGGGAAAAGAAAAAAATTTTTTTGGTGTCATGTGAGAATAGATTTTGGCCACGATTTTAGGGATGAAATATAAGTGGCAAGGGTTTCTGGAATTTGAAGATGACAGTAAAGGGCAGCGTCCCTGTGGCTAATAGCACGAGAACAAGCAGAATTAAACCAAGGTTTATCTAGGTTTAGTTGAAGGTAAAGATCATGGATTCATGCCTCCCATGCCAGAGAGAATTAACTCGCGCTTTGCACACTCCGAGAGACCCTTTTCACGGAAACTGTAGTCATTCCATGGGAAATTATAGAAGTACGACCGTAAGTCCGACCAGTTAGCAGAACCGAAGTGCCAAAAAGGTTTTCTCGACTTAGTCGGGGGTCTTTCCTGCGGAAGACTTGAAGAGATAGAACAGAAAACAGAGATATGAGAGTGATCGAAGGGACCCAGAGGAGGAAAGAATTTGACAGAACAAGGATAAGAATTAGAGATTAGGAAAAGGTCTAGAATGTTGGGTTCATCTGAAAGACGATCAGAGATACGAGTAGGAAACTGCACTAACCTCTCAGGTAATTCTGGATTAGAAAAGCCCTAGCAAGTTCATAAACTTATCTTGAGAATTAGAGAAAGCATTTGGCCTTGGAGAACGTTGAAATAAACCAAGAATGATGATTTCCGAGAAATGTGAAGAAGAGAGAGAATGTGTTCTAACTTAATTATGACAGGTTATATTAAGCCATTAAGGTAGAATATTCGGAAAACTTTAAAAATCAAAGCCACGGAAACAAACGATTGCACACATTGCAAAACTGCCTTTGTCTGAAAATTGAGGGAAAGATATAGTAGGAGTCAACAGAGTTAAGAGCTTGAAGTCGGAACAGTTAAGCACCTGAGTTTTGATTAAGAATAAAAGATGAGGTTTTTAAAGGAGGAGAGGTGATGTTCAATAAAATGAAAATTAG
>JABUQX010092568.1:12500-17500 GCA_015478945.1 Trachelipus rathkii | reverse complement strand
TATATATATATATATATATTATATATACGGTATATATAATATATTATATATATATATATAATATATATATATATATATATATATATATATTATATTATATATTATATATACATATATTATTATATATATATATTACTAATATACGGTATATATATATATATACGGTATATATATATAATAATATATATTATATATATATATATATATATATATATATATATATATATATATATATATATTATATATTATATATATATATATATATATATAATATATATAACGTAATAATATATACTATATATATATATATATATATATATATATATATATATATATATATATATATATATAATATATATATATATATATATATTTTTGATATATATATATATATATATTATATATATATATTATATATATGACCTTGAGTTTCATGGCGCAGGTAAATGTTAACTTTTTTCTCATTGTTAGTATGATCCTAGCAATTGATTAAGATTTTAATTCTTCCTACATATGGATCATATGGTTTCTTTCTGACCAAGCTTCTAAGAGTTTAGATACCTAAGGAACCATCAGAATTTAATACCACACTAATGCTTGCTCTATATAAGTGGTGCTAATTCGCCCTTTAGAAAATGATATACATATTTGGGATGGTTCCACTCATACACTTTTTCTTTTGAAAGCTTTGTATCTATTACTTTCAATCTTAATTCTATTGCTTTCTCTTAACTTTCTTGCCTCTGAACTATTGCGTCACTCTCCTTACACTATCTATCACATCGCACACTTTATTTGAACTTTAATCGCTCACCTCTTTCCTTTGATGGGGAGCTCGTGCGACACGACTTTGCACACACAATATGTTCAGCTCTGAACCCAAACTTAACAGCAATGCTCCTTCTTACACATATTCTAGAGGTAAAGGCTGGAACACTTTAAATCACCTATTTTCCCAACTTTTTCTCGACATTCACTCTCTTTAGTTTACCCGGCTGTTGTGAATTTAATGCTAGCCTTTAGCCCTTATGCAGTTAGGGGAGAATATATATATATATATATATATATATATATATATATATATATATATATATATATATATATATATATATATATATATATATATATCAGCCCCACTTAACTTGAGATTCATTATTGAAGAGATTATAAGAAGGGAAATTCTGACTTACGAACATTTATTAGTTCTTCTTCACGAAAACACAATTAAGTTGACATGTAATGAAGATATCGAATACACTCCATATCAGCCTACTTTCTTGGAATTAATATCAAAAAGATGCAAAGTAAGTATTAATTTATATGTAAATCTAAATTATAGTATTACTAGCAAACATGAATCCAAGTGAAAAATATTTGCTGAGACAATTACCTTATTGGGATCCTACCCAGATGTATTATATTTATTCAATAAAATGTTTGTGACAGTTCAATTTTAAATTATAATTCTTAAACAAATGAAATGTTATATTTTAAGGTTGGCTAAATTCCCCAACTAGTTATTTTTTTTTTTTTTAATTTTTAGTTTATATTCGAACTTAATGATTTAAACTATTTAAAAATTGCATTAAAAATTTGTTCATAACATTTCCTAAGTAAAATATTTTCTTCAAAAGCGAAATGATTAAAATGGTTTCACTTTAAATCTAAATTAAACCTTTATATTAAAATTTGTTTTTCATTAATCTGAAAATATTACCTTTATTTAAAATAATTTTAATTCCATTTCAAAGTAAATTTTTGGTGTTTGCATTTTCCTAAAACAGGGTTAAAAACAGTAGTGTTCCAATATATGTATGTGTATATACAGTATGTGTATATGTATATTTAATAATTTTTGTTTTACTCACTGGATACGGTTTCTAAATTTGAGATTTTGAATTTTCATAATTTTAATATTGATTGAATGTGCTAAACTAACTGAAACTATTCCTTAATATTAATTAAATTAAAGGTTTCTAAATATTTTATACCATAATTCATTTTAAACTTATACCAAAAAAAAAGCTAAAACATCTTGCATTATTTCTTGAAATGTTCTAATTTGTATTCATTGAATGTTTTCATTGAAATATTAGCAATATTACACGGAAAAAAATGTTTAAATCCAACATGAATATTATATTTTTAAAAATAAAATATTTTTGAAAATAAAATATTTAATTTTAACATACATTTCTCTTGGTGTGCTTTATACTCGTATTTGCGCAATCTAACTATATTTATGGAAAAACTATCTTTAACTAACTTTAACTTTAACCTTAACTTTAACCTTAACTTTAACTTTAACTTTTATTTAATTTTAACTTATTTAATTTTAACTTTTATTTAATTTTAACTTTTATTTAACTTTACTTAACTCATTTCATAGAATTTGGAAGAACTTAACTTAACTTTAACTTAATTCTTTAACTCATTTCATAGAATTTGGAAGAGCTTCATTATCATTATTATCGAGGAACGGTGCATGAACATGAAAGATTTAATGGCATTCTAAGGGATTCAATATCACGTCTGGAGAACTTGAGAGAGATCAATTTTTATGATGCTAAAATTGAAGATGAGACTTTAAGAGTTATCGCCTTAAACTGCGGTGCTCTACAGTAAGGGTAAACTTCATTTTATGTAGCAAAAATTGATGATTTATATTTTTGATAAAATTGAAATAGTTCTTTTTAAAGTGGAATTGTTGGATTTGCAATATTATATATTGAAAAAAATCAAAACAAAATCACTAAGCTACCATAACTAAGCTACCATAACTAAGCAAACACAGTTAATCAGTTGACACAAATACTACCATCAGAAACAGACATAGTAATCTTGTAAAAAAAAAACTTCTTTACTCTTATAGTTATCACGATAACTAAATAAACGAATATAATAAACAAAATGACTAAACAGTGAGTCAGGTTACGCCAACCTGCCCTCGATTGGCTCCCCAGTTTGGGAAAAAAAACCGGCGCCGAATCAAACAATAATGGTATCAATCTAATTGAGTTCAGTGAACCCCCTTCTACTAACCCACTGCAGCTAAATCCAATAAAAAAGTCTAAATTGCCAAATCCCCTATATTTAAACTTTCCTTCAATAATTAATCACTTAATACCCTAAACTGGGAGAGAATATATACATGTAGAAACATTTAAGAAAATTAAAAGCAAAGGGAAAAGGGAAACTTAGCTGACAGATGGCGAAAGTACAAGAGAGCCGTCTTATTAAAAGAACAAAACACCACCACATGCAAAGACGAGCAGTCAAACTACACCTAGAAACATAAAAACTAATATATATATATATATATATATATATATATATATATATATATATATATATATATATATATATATATATATATATATTATATATATATATAATATATATATATATAATATATATATATAATATTAGTATATATATATATAATATAATATATATATATATATATATAATATATATATATATACATACATATACATATATATATATAATATATAGTTATATATATATATATAATATATATATACTAGTATATATATATATATATATATATATAAATTTATTAAATTATTTTTAAAATGTCCGTTTGTTTTTGCTTTGCAGATATTTAAATCTTCATAAAACTGGTGTTTCGGGTGACGGAATAAGATTTCTGTGTGGAGAAGCTAGCGTTGTCAAACCTTCTCTTCGCACACTAATTGCTGATTACACGTATGAATCCCCACTATCCGCCGTAATGTGCCTGGTCACTTTTGTAGGCTTAAAACATTTTGAGAGTGACTCAACTTTTTGGGGGATTTTTAGACTCTTAGAATCTTCAGGTTTAACTGGGAAACGCTGAAAGTGTTAAATTTTGAAACTACTGTACTTTTAAAAATAGTTTTTAAAAACTCATAGATTTCATACTCCTCCTACAAATCTAGGTAATAATTTTGTGAGAATGTTTCCAAACGTTAACCATTTAAAACTTACATCGATAAGAAAGGTCTGTATCAAATTCGTAAAACAATTGATTACCTCCGATGAATATCACGGACCTCGAATTGTCTGCTGATGTTGATAATCAAGGTAGGAATTTTTATGATTTCGAATCTTTAAGTAGCATGTTTGATGCATGTGGTGATAAATTAACTAGCCTCAAACTTGAAAAGTTTATCTATGTAAATGTAGTTTCCTTATCTGAAAAATGCAAGAATCTGAGGCGATTATTTTTAATAAATAATACTTATGACTGTGACTCTACAATAAATTCTAATTTATTTAAAGAATTGATTGAGCTTCAAATAATTTTGCTAAAAAAGCATGCTAACCAGTCTTCAAGCCAACACCTACATTTGAATGAAACAGATTTACATTCACTTCTCTCTTCAAGCAGACTTACAAAAATATTAATATGCTGCCAATCTTGGTTCTCTGATGCCCTAATGGGTGATCTATTTGAAGATGAACATTTACTAAACCTTAATGAAATATTCATATATCATTGTGACCAGATAACTGATCTAACTCTTTGGGAATTGACGCATAACACAAGACCCATTAAAAAAGTGGAAATAGGTTTCTCTACCTTAATTACTGATGATATAGTAGAAATGCTAAATAGCCTTATTAGAGATAATAAATTGGATGTTTCCGTCTCCTACGTTACAAAAATACCTTATTCCCTTCGATGGAGTGTGATAGATTTACCAATTAGTGATAGGGATGTGTTTGATCATGACAATAGTGACTTGCATATTAAGCAGATTTTCCAATAATTTATTAAATTTTTTTGTGATGTTTCTTCAGTTTTAAATTTTAATTAGTAATAAAATTTATTTTAAATAATTTTCAAATGTAATTATAAATAAAATCTCGAAGCCATTAAATTAGTTATGCTAGTGGTTAGGAATTCTAGCACACGAATTAGATACTTGAAATACAAATATCTTAACAAATTACTACTATTGTATCTTTAATCAAATTCAGCAATGCATGGATCT
>JABUQX010092568.1:0-7500 GCA_015478945.1 Trachelipus rathkii | reverse complement strand
GATATTCTGCTTAGTAAATAGTTTGTTTTTGTGATTTTCATTTGAGCATAATTCACAAGAAGCGCTGATAGATACTCAATTCTAGTATGGAGAAGAGTCTTCAGGTTTGGTTTTTGAAGTCAGACCTCCGTCATTCTAGAAGTGTTTGTGATCAGAGACCGACTTCAACGAACATAAAGTTCATATCTTTATAAATTTTAAGATTACCCTTCTTGAAAAATGTAAACCGTTTCCTCTGACGAAACCTATTCACTAATATGACTCGTTCTAGGAAATTACATCCACTTAATTTTGAAAATTGTGGCTTTCACTATCTTTTTGATAACTTAGTATTGCGGAATTGCATTTAATTCTGACTGGTTAGATAAAGACCTTGTCGAATTTTAACAAAGTGTTTCCTTCTCTTAATGCTCGATTCCAGGATTAAATTAACAAACCTCCTTTTTCATTGAAGCTTCATTACACTGAATAATATACTGTAATAGAAAACTCCTGACTAGGGATGGTTAAGTTTTTCAACTCTTGCAATTTTCATATGTCGTTTATTGTACGTGTGCCACTCGGTTGATCTGCATGGTGTAACAGTCCTAATAAAGCCGTTTTCGTTTTGGCAATTTTCTTACGAATTCTTACGAAAAATAAGAACGTTCTCAAAAAAATCGTTCGTTTTGTCAAATTTTAAGAAAATTTTGAGAATAATCTCACCAAACGTAAAATGTTTTGACAAAGTTCGAAGACTGCTATTTGCAATTTACGAAAATTCTATCTGTACGAAAATGTAAACAAAGGAAATGATGGCGGAAAGCAGTCATGAAATTTTTTTTTCTTTTATTTTTTTTTTTACAATGGAATCAATTTTTTTTATTAATGCCTTTAAAAGTAATGAGATTGTATCAAATATTTGTGTGATATTCACAATTTTATTAATTATCCTTAAAATATTCATAAATAAATGCAATGATAATAATGTTTTCACTACGTGATAGGCCCGTTGAAGATGCTTCTTTGAATAAAAATGCTTTAATTTTCAGCTTTGCCAATTTTTGATGAAATTATGTTACAATGATGCACTTTTCATTGTTTTTTTTTTATTTGTAAAAATACAATATGTATATATATACTATATATATATATATATATCTATATAATAATATATATATATATATATATATATATATATAATATATTATATAATATAATATATATATTTATATATATATATATATATAATTATTAATATTATAATATATATATAATTAATATATATATATTATATTATAATATATATATATATTATATATAATGGTAAAGTTACTTAACACACACGGAACAGGAGGTCGGATGAAAAAAAAATTTTTCACAGGTAGCCTATTTACATAAATAGATGTATTTAGTGGAAAATGAAATTTTTTTTTACTGACCTGACCTGAATGACGCTAGCCTAACCTAACCTAACTAATTTCACCCCTAGAACAGGTAAAAAAATCTTTCGCCCAGACTATTTAAATGTATCATAGATGCTACTGTGAATTTATTTTCTTATCCGACTCCCGTTCAGATGTGAGCGTTAAGTCACACTCTCTCGCTCACACTCACTATATATATAATATATATATATATATATATTAATATATATATATATTATATATATATTATTAGGTATATATATATATATATACTCACTATATAATATATATATATATATATATATATATATATATATACATATATGTATATATATAAGGGAAGGGCATATCTCTCCTCCTTCTTCTTTATTACTCCAAAATCTAAAATAATTCTGAAAACTAGTCATTATTCTTAATTTTTATAAAATACTAAAAAGCTTCCTTGAAGTTCATCATAACAACAGCTGATTTTGTAATGTTTGTAATTTTAAAAGTAATAAAAATTTATTTCGGGGTCGATTTGGCACGAAACCGTTCTTAAAATGCGTAAGATTTTATCTTATCAAGCGTAAGACAAAATGTCAAAACGAAAACGCTTAATGAGGCTAATGCCAAAACGAAACGCTTAATGAGGCTAAATGAGGTTATAAAAGAAATTTACTTTAAAAATGATAAAATATTTTGCTAATATAAAAATAAAATGATGACACTTCATAAAACAAAAGCTCTAACGAATTTTCTACAGATCGTTATTTTTTAATAAATGCCAGCAAGAAAAATTAATATGATTGTAATTTTAAATAAAATTACTAGCTCCATATTATAGGCGCTATAATTGTGACTATCTGCAACAATTAAAAGAAATCACTCGTCAAGGTGGATTTTGACAGAAATGTATGAAAACTGCTTTAAATTACATTTGTATGTATTCTTTTTTGAAAATGGAAATAATAATGAAACTTAGATTTTTAGCTCTGCGAGAAGACAACTATAAATA
The DNA here is from genome assembly GCA_015478945.1 of Trachelipus rathkii. Classification (NCBI taxonomy): domain Eukaryota; kingdom Metazoa; phylum Arthropoda; class Malacostraca; order Isopoda; family Trachelipodidae; genus Trachelipus; species Trachelipus rathkii. Next base: position 5,097 of record JABUQX010092568.1, on the reverse strand, counting down.
AATGGAAAATGAGTTGCGTGTCACTATTATCTCGATTTTCATGGTTGTATGGCACAATTGGAGAGATGCCATTGCTTTGCTACTTCTTCTTTATACCAAAGACACCGGTCTTATTGATGGAGTAGTGTTAGGATATTGAAAAGTGTTTCTTTACTAAGTTTAGTCATCTTAGTCATGAAGATAAAGTAATTAATTTAGTAGACTTTGCTTCTCTAAGAATCCTTTAAAGGAATCTCTTCTTCTTGGCACTCTATAATTTCTCGCAAGGAACTGCCAAATCGAAGGCTTCGAGATTTGTTTTGATCACCTTTATATTCAAAATAATTTTACATATGGTATGTCTCAAGACTTTCAGATACTTTGTTTTAATTTTATCAGAACTCACTCTGATAATTAAAAATTATAAAACCTAGTGAACAGATATTAATAATATCAATATCAATGTAATGACTAATGAACTCATTAAACTCCTTTCCTTTGGGTTTTCTCCATCTCTTTTCTTACTTTTGTCAAATTTTCTCTCTGATCGCTCCATAATGGAGCTCGTTATGGAGCGTTCTCTTTCTCCTTTCCTGTTAATTGTTGGGTTCCTTGAGGTTCTGTTCTATCTCTAACTTTATTCTTTTCATCAACGATCTCCTCTGCTGTGAATTTAACTCTGTTCACTCTTATGCCGATGACTAAACTCTCACTTCTTCCACTCATTTCAAATCTCCCTCTTTTGCATCTAGAGTTGCCTTTCGTCTTCAGCTTTCGGATTCTAATCTTGAAGATCTGGATGGGATTTCCTGGTGGGATCACCGCAATTTTGTAAAATTCAACTCTTTTAAAAACTCAAATTCTTTACATCTCAATCTTAAAAACACCATCCAACTTTTCTATTTCCTTCGACGGGACTAACGTCTCACTTGTGAGCAACACAAACATTCTTGGGCTGGAAATAAATAAATAAATTGCCTTGGAAACCTCATATCAAAACAGTTACTAAGGTGGCCTCAAAGAAGCTGGGAGTCTTGTTCAGGTTGCAGGAATTTTTTTACTTTGATAGCTTTTTCAGTTATATAAGGACCTTATTCGCCCTTGTTTGGAGTACTGTTTCTCACATTTTTTGGGGCCACGTTCCACCCTTCTATTGAATAGGGTTGAGTCTAAAGCTAAGAGACTAATGAACTGTCCCCTTCTTTCAAACTTTCTTGACCCTCTATCTCTGCGACGTGACGTTGGGGCCCTATCTCTTTTTTTTCTATAGGTACTGCAACGGTAGATGCTCTGGGGTGTTGACCTCTCGATTCCACCACCATTGGCTCGCCCTCATAGCACAAGGGGTGTCATGCTCTCGCATGAATTTTGGGTGTATATCGACAACCCCGACTTGTTCGTTGTGGTGCCTCCTCCTCTCCTGCCACTTCTGTCCTGTTGAACTCGTTGTCGTCTTCTGTTTTTCCAACTGTATTTAATCTTCCTTTCTGTGCTCACCTGTGAGATTTGCGTTTGGCTTGGGTGGATTTTCCTATATTTTATTTTCTGCCCCCTCCTTGAAATGGGCCCAACCCGTGAGGGTGGTAATCTTTAAAAAAAAAACACAGCTCATTTCAAAATGTGAAAAGGCACTGCATTACAAACGAAAAAATAGTGAGAATGAATTCGAAGCATTACTTACTGCCACTAACGAGCTTATTCATACATGGGAATTTAACACAAATATGACTTTCGGTGTTGAACTCATACTAGTTAGAGAATAATTTCAATCATTAGTAATTGAAATATTTTTCCGATTTGATAAGTGAGCTCTATGAGTTCTCAGAAAAGCAAATTGCGAGGGAATTTTCTCACAAGTAATAAGTTCAAGTTAAAGAATAATCTGAAGCATCTGTGGTGTTTTATACACGAATGTAATGAACAATGAACCTTTATAATAGCTGAAGTCTGTGACAGCTCTGTGAAGATAATAATAAACATAGCATATTATTTTATTTAAAACATAAAAACAATACCTTGAACATGTTCACTGATACATATAAAGCAAAATGCTCAGATAGACTATAATGTTTGGTCTTTTCGAGTTCACCGATCATCTACAATTCATTAAGATATACAATCTAACCTAACGTAACCTAATATATATATCATTATATATATTTATATATTATATATATTATATTATATAATATATATATATATATATAATAATTTATATATTATATATATATATATAATAATATATATAATATATATATATATATTATATATATATATATATGAAATAAAATTTTTTCTGAAATATAAGTAGGGTTATGACAGCCGGAACTGGAGCGGAATTTTAAAATGGAGCTGGAACTGGAGCCGAACTTGGAGCGGATAATTTAAACTAATGAGCGTGGCCAATATTTTCAGCTTTGCAGCACTGGAGTAGAGCATAATATAATAATTTTAAAATTCTCTTCTCTCTCTCTCTCTCTCGCTCTCTCTCTATATAATAATATATATTAATATTATAATATAATATATAATATAATATATATATATATATATATATTATATTAAGTAATATATTATATATTATATATTATATATATATATATATAGATATATATATTATTATATATATTATATATATAATTTACTATATATATATATAATATATATATATATATATTCAAAATGCAAAATGCAAAATCAGTATTTTTAATGTTAATAATAGAGATCAGACCTGATATAAGCTGCTTCATTTCTTCTAAAATAGGACTTTAAAAGCCTCAGAAACATTCTTCAAGCCTATTGTATTATAAAGCAAAGTTTGACTTACTAAGACAGGATATAAAGGAAACTAAAGGAAATAATCTTTCTCGAAGCAAATATGTCGTTCCAAAATGTAAAATACAAACAAAGCAAAAAATATCAGATAAAAACAAATATTTAATTAAATAAATTTCTTTTGTTATCCTAATTTTTGGTTTTTAAAGATTGTTTTTTTTTTAAAGATTATTGTATTTTTATAATTTAAAATGAATAGTTGCTTAAAGCCGGTATCAAGTTTGTGTCATTTGTCTGTGAGTTCAGTTGTTGATAATTTTGATAGGTTTCTAGATTATTATTCTGATAAACAGACTTTAATTGGAGATCAATATGGTCCTGACTTTGGTCCTTTTAGACATATACGTAAGTTTACATCTTATATTGGTCCTATTTGTTCTCTTTGCCCTTATTGTAATGTTATATTATCCTTTTGTAATAGATAATTTCTGTTTTTAATTTATATTTAACTAATTTAAGCTATGCTATTAAATTTAGACCCATTATATTGTTTTGAAATAATATAAGTCATAATCGCAATGAAATAAACCCTATTTATTTCAATATAAGCAAGTACCTGCTTGCAAAAATGTAATAAAAAAAAATATATATTTAATAGTGCTACTACAGCATGAGAACTTTTAAAGCATCTTCCAAATTCGGACCCATACTCAAATGGTAGACAGGAAAATGTGTCTCCATTTAAAAAAAAAAAATCTCTTTATTTAGAGAATCTCCAACAAATCCAACTTAACCTAACGTAACTTAACCTAACGTAACTTAACCTGCGGCAGGCTGTACAGGAAAATTATTTTTGATATATCGACCATTTTGGCTAGTCCCCCCAAATTCTCATTCAAGACGATTTATCTTTACTGAAACTGGCTTTTATTTTCCAAAATCTTGGTCACAAAACAATGCAATTTTAAATTATATATTTTTTTTAATTCTTTTAATACATATATTACACATTTTAGAAATCTTACACCTGATTTAGCTTAATCATATATGATAGTTATAAGATTAAACTTTCTACTTACTTATCGTGTTCGATGATTTTAATTTTCAATCTTTAGTTTACATTTATTTAAGCTTATTAAACTATTATTATTCTACCAAATTTGAAATTATTAAATTTATCAAATTTAAACCGATTTAACATTTGCCTGCTGCTCATGCAAATACATTTTTAATATATATATATATATAGTATATATATAAATTATATTATATATATATATTAAAATTAATATAATATATTTATATATATATAGTATATTATATATACTTTATTTATATATATATATATATATATATAATATATTATATATATATTATATATAATATATATATAAATATATATATATATATATATATTATAATATCGATAATATATATATATATAATATATATATCATTATATTAATATATATTTAATATATATATATATTAATATTATATAATATATTATATATATATATAATATATATAATATAAATTAATATTATTATAATATTAATATATATATATTATATATATAAATTAAAACTTTCCAGCATCTGATATCTTAATGTTTATAATTGAAGAGCTTATATTAAGAAAAACGTTGAACTATAATAATTTAAAGCTACTTTTGCCCGTAGACGCAACAGGGAGTGACTTGTAATGAAAGGTATATTTACACGCAAGGTTGACAGGCAATATTATTAAGTTAATATCATTGTAGATGTCCGGTTAAGCGTTTCATATATAGTATATGATATATATATATATAGTTATTATACTCTATATAATATTATAATATATAATAACTTCAATGAAAACACTCTATTCATACACTATATACTACAATATATATATATAGGTGAGGATTTAAACTACTATATAATTATATATAACCCTCACCATATAAACTATATATTAGGACTTAAGGTCACTCTCGCTCGTCACTCCTTCACTTTTTCTACCTCATTAAACATATTCGGAGAGTTTTTTACTTAGAAATTGAAAATTGGTGAAGTTTAATATATTAAAGTTCTATATATTATACACTCCTCCTCACTATTATATATATATATTTTATACCACTATACTATAATATCATTACCATACATCCCTCCTATACCCCCCTCACCCACACCTCATCTAAACTATATATACCACCACATAACCCCTAACACAAAACATCTATAAATATGATAATAGGTTGGTCTAGACGTATCACCGTAGGCACAACGCAAATACAAGTAATGACTCAACAATACACTACTCATAGGACACTCTCTCAATTTTTTTACACCTCTC
>JABUQX010092567.1:17500-20000 GCA_015478945.1 Trachelipus rathkii | reverse complement strand
ACATCTATATGCAATGATTACACTCACACACTCGATATTTTGATTCCTTAACTTTGATGATTCAATAAGAACAGAGTTAATATTAATGTCTTACCATAAGTCATAAGCTGCCCACCAGGACGCAGCAAGCGCCCTCCCCGCAAAGGATGCCAGCTCCGCACCCGCAGGTGCGGACCCGCCGCGTTCCCCGCCCCGGACGCGTTCCCTGTGTTCCCGCCGCCGCGCGCGCCCGCAGGCGCAATATCTTCCGCGTACCGCCCGCCGGGTGCGCCCGCAGGCGCAATACTTCCGCGTTCCCGCCCGCCGTTATGATATCAATGTAAACTATTCAAAGAATTTCTTTTCAAATATTATGAGTCATTCATTTTTATTTCATACTTAAACATTTTTATTAAAAACATTTTCGCGAACCTAAAACTGTAACTCATTACAGACATCTTTTATATTTTTTACTTAATACTTTTTAATTTATAAATTTTTAAAAATTGTATGTAAGAAGAAAAAACCAGAGTGTCTGATATATAAACATTTTATTTTACTACAATTGTACGAAATTTTATTAAAAACATTAACATTACATACCTTAAAGCAGTAAATCAGTAAATCAATAGAGGTGTTACCTAAAACCTAAGGGATTAGTATGCTTTTGTTTTACTGCTTTACTGCTTTAACTCATATGTTTTACTGCTTTAACTCACATATTTATTAACATTACATACCTTAAAGCAGTAAATCAGTAAATCATAGTAGATAGTAGGAACGGGTTAGTATGCTTTTGTTTTATGTTTTACTGCTTAACTCATATGTTTTACTGCTTTAATCACATATTTATTAACATTACATTACCTTAAAACAGTAAATCAGTAAATTTCAATAGGAGGTGTACCCTAACACCAAAGGATTTATATGCTTTGTTTTACTGTTTTTACTGCTTTAATCATATGATTTACTGCTTTAACTCATGTTTTACTGCTTAACTTCATGTTTTACTGCTTTAACTCAATGTTATCTGCTTGTAACTCATGCTATACTGCTTTAAACTCATATATTATAACATTATGTTTTCTTTTATATTTTTTATTTTTAATACTTTATTTTTCTTTTTATTTTATTTTTATTATTTTACTTTTATTATTATTTTATTTTTATTATTATTTTATTATTATTACTTAGCTGTTATTACTTCATGCCTATTGTTGTTATTATTTAGAAACACACATACACACACACACACAGCACACACACACACACACCACCACATACACACACACACACACAAACACGCCCACACACTTACACAATAACGTATAATTATTAAAACATCTTTATGTTTAATTAAATCACTTACATTTATATTATTCACTCATGTTAACAAAAATTATTTCAAAGTTTCTTAACTTCTATAATAAATCAATCATTTTCTTTGAACAAAGAATTTTTATTTATTTTGAATTTTCTTTTGTTTTAATTTTATAACTATCAAGATTTTAAATACCTTTCCTAAAGTACTGTGAAATTAGATTGAAAAAGATTTATTTTACTTACCTTAAATCAATTAAATCAGTAAATCAGTAAGCCAGCCCCTAACACCCCTCTACACCAAGCTATGCAGCGTCTTTGTTCTATTGACTTACTGCTTTACATCATCTTAAGCCATGTAATATATAAAAATAAAAAAATAAGTTCTTCTCTGCTAACATAACATGTATTTATTAAATCATTCTAAGTTTTTATTAAAAATAACAATTATGTTTCATACATTTATATTATTCGCTCAATGTTAACTAAAAATATTTCAAAATTTTTTTAATAATTCGATCTTTCTTTATTATTATTATTATTATCTATGTACATTGACAATCCAGCACGAGAACGAGAAAACACAACCCGCACTCCTTACAGATACGAAACTGACCTCTCTGTAAATGTGGTGCAATAATTACGTTAGGCCTAAATTTAGGCCTTAAATTAGGATAAGCCTTTTTGTATCCCAGGCTGATTTAAGCCTAATACCAGGGTCAAAAGTAGCACAGTATAGACAAGAATCGAGAATCAATGTTATTTTTATTTTATAAATATATTTCAAACTGAAACATGCTGGATCGCGTAAGATCCTTTAAAGCAGGTAAGAGAAATGTTTACCTTTCTTGTGAATGGACGGAGTAATCCTTATCTCTATTATGACCTCGCGGCGGCACGAGGGAACGCGTCGGAAACGCGTACGGGCGGGAACGCGGCGGTCGCACCTGCAGGTGCGGAGCTGGCATCCTTGCGGGGAGGGCGCTGTGCATGCGTCCTGGTGGGCAGGCTATGATTAGGGTAAACATTAATATTAACTCTGTTCTATGAGTGGGAGAGATGAGCCAATCAAAAGATGATTTCATCAACAGATGAATCATCAATCATAGATGGTATCAAAGATGACGTCATCAAAGATGAGCCCTTCAAAGTTGAGGCATCAATGCTGAGTCAATAATGCTGAGCCATCAAAGTTAAGGCA
>JABUQX010092567.1:0-2500 GCA_015478945.1 Trachelipus rathkii | reverse complement strand
AAATCGATATATGCAAGGATAACAACAAATTTCACACCAATGTCTTCAGAAAATCTACTTTACTGATTGACGACAAATTTATTCTTTCATATTCAGATATTTTTAAAAATCAATTTAATTAAAGCTCTTTTTGACAAGGGATATAAAATTTCTTCATCTTATGTTAATTTTACAAAAGAACTTGATTTCCTAAAAACATTATTTCTAAAGAATGGGTTCAGAATCTATTATTGACTTTCGAAAATTACTGTACAAATTTAAAGACAACCTGCGCCAAATTAATAAGGATTTTGATGAGGTTGTTTCTTCTGGCAGGAGAATGAGTTACGAAATTAGTCGTAAAATTGAAGTAATTTTAAAAAACAACTTTCCTCAGTTTAAATTTAGATTTAGATTTTAGAGTGAAAAATTGGGAAATATTTTAAATTAAAAAAGATAAACTCCCATTACCTATGCTCATCAGTAATATATCAGTACAAGTGCGGTGACTGCGATGCCACCCACATAGGAAAGACAATACGAAGCTCTCTTCCACACGTATTGCTGACATGAAGGTATTTTATTGAAACCAACACCCACTACACGTTCTCTCATCCAGATATAAATGCTCATTTCTTTTCAGAAAGCCACTATAGATACCAATTTTCGAATATTGTCCCAAATGAGGAACCTGATCTGTGTTGTTAGGAATCCTTGTATATTTGGCACCTCAAACCGATCTTAAATGAAAATCTAAATTTAACAGCCTTTCAAAATGAAATTTTGTTTAAGTCAAGAACTCTTACTACATAGCAGTGTAAGTATTAATTCTATCTCATATGATTCAGAATTTAACTTTATATTATTTTCATTACATCAATTTATATATATTTTAAAATTTTATCATTAAATTGTAAGCCTTGAAAATGGGAAGAAGCTTATATTTAATAAATTAAAATATTTAAATGTTCAAATTGCCTAAACTCGGTATTTTATATATATATATATATATATATATATATATATATATATATATATATATGTTATATATATATATATATATATATATATATATATATATATATATATAAGAGTATATATAAATAGTATATGTATATATATATATATGTGTATGAGAGAGTATATGATATTTATATATATATATATATATATATATAGGTATATATATATATAAGGTTATATATATAGTATATATAGTATATATATATATATATATATATATATATATATATATATATATATATATATATATATATATATATATATTGTCGCGGATTTTACTCCATGAAGGATGAAGGAAGAATAAAAGAAGGAACGGAGGTAAGAGTAAGGAAATCCGGGCTTAAAAGACCAGATTGCTCAGACATTCCAGAGGAACAATGTGAGAAAATGGATAAAAGAGTGACGACTGAAAGAAACTAAAGATGAAGAAAAATACAATCTTGAACGCTTATTGGAAGTAACTGCATAATTCGTTAAATTTGTAAGTGTTGACTCGAGACGAGTCGTAAAGTGCCCGCTTAACTTAATTTGTAAGTATATGCTCCATACTGGAGGTTTTATAAACTTTGCTTAACTCTATTTATTGACAAAGGCAATAATATGTGATTTATTTGCCTCCGTGTTATGATTTGCTATTTTGTAGATGTGACGTTTTTAAACATTTCATATTTTGTTCTATTGAAATTTAGATTTTCTTAAACAGTGAGAATTTCTTTAAGACATTTACAGTGTTGTGCTGAAATTAGATTTTCTCAAGTATTTAAGGTTTCCCGTGATGGACTTAGTGTTGCTCTGCTAGAATTGGGACTTCTACAATACGTAAGATTTTCCTAAACATTTCTGTGGTGTACTTTGTTAAAGTTTAAAGTGATCCTATCTGCCTGTTGCCGACTATACGTGCCAATTGAAGGAATAAGTGACGCTAATAATGCGAGCGTAACATTTGTCTATTTATTTAATAAGAATGCTATTATTTTATGTTTACATTTAGTTAGGGTTTATTTTTATATACAAGTTAGGATTAATTATTTAGCAGATTACATTTCATATTTAGTCGATAGGAAAAATGATTTGTGCTTTATACTTTTCTGTGAAATATATATTTTGAAAATGCAAAATTATCTCTTCCCTCCATTGCTTATTGAGACTTTTGAAAGTTTTAACTGTCTTCCTATAGAAAGTTTACACCAGTTACATATAAAGGAAAGATTTAATATGAAAATAGTATTTACATTAGCTGATATATTATTATATATGTATATTTGTTTAAAAGAATAATGAATTAATACGTATTCTTTTTCACAATATATATATATACATATATATATATATATATATATATATATATATATAGATATATATATATGTTATATATATATATATATATATATATATATATATATATATATATATATGAAGTGGAAAAACGCGAAAAGCGTTTCACGATAAATGCGAAAAACTATAAACAATCTAAACTGAATCTCGAACGAAGTACAAT
>JABUQX010092566.1:42500-122566 GCA_015478945.1 Trachelipus rathkii | reverse complement strand
AAATGCTAATGCATGCCTCGGACTTGGTCGCGACCACAATAAGCAGACCTTGTATCTTTCGGCGAAGAATTTGTATGAATCGTTGTGGTACATGGAATGTGAGGGTGTAAAATCGTGAAGGGAGAAGGTGCGGAGGAGAGAGGGAGGTGTGCATTTATGAAGACATGGCCTAAATATTGTTGCCTCTTATGGTGGAATTTAACAAAGAATGGAAAAGGAAAGCCGGGTAAAAGACGGAGGTCGGTATGGGGGTGAAAATGTTTAGTTGCTGGGAAAGTGGGCAGAAGGAAATAAAAGGTGGGGGGAGAGAAGGAAGTTGCGATTCTGATGAGTGAACCTGTGCACAAGAAGCTAATTTTGATTTGTTTGTTTTTGAGGTGCTTAGGATTCTAATTCGTTAAATTTAAGGGGTTTGAAAAGGCATGGGAATTTGTGGTTGTTGAGGGGAAAACCTGACTTTCTTGGATTAAATCTGAATGGTCCGTTTTGGGAACTGGGGGGTGAGGTAGCTGGAGGCTTCAGGTTTTTGAGGTCGGGTCGTTGGTCTAACTATCCAAAACCAAATCGGATTGGAATAGATCGGAAAAAAGTGGATTTTGGTTTAATAACAGGTCTAATTTGGAAGCGGCGCTTAGCGGGGATGAAGCAAAATCGCGATGAATACTTAGAGTGCAAGAAAAAAGGTTGAATATTTTTTACTCTGGACGGGAAGAGGCTGGTGATGTAAAGTATATTATGCATTCTTCTTGGGGGCGCCGCATTTATACTTGTTAATGCACACGAGAGAAAGTTAAATTAAAGAAAAAAAGTTGAAAAAAAGGATTGGAATTAAAAATAAAGGTTGGCCAGATAGAGTTCAAAATGTGTGATTGAAGAAAATGGTGTTATTGGAAACGGTTAAAATCGAGAGGGGGCAGTATTGCAGGGATGGGAATCATAATTTGAGTGCCTGGTTAAATAATAAAGACCATAAAGTTTCTTAAAGGCTAATAAAAATGGAATAGAATGAATGAAAAAGAAATTTAAAAAAAACCTAGCGAATGAGGGGTTACGGGTTTATTTAAGAATGAGGAGAAATTGTCGGGCGAAACCAGCGGATTAATAAAGCCCAAAGTAATGTTGGGAGAAGCACCAACTGTTCGATGAATCACCCCAGTGTTGAAATGTGAAAACAAGCCCCCCGACACAGGTTGTTGACCCAATTGAAAAAGAAAAAATGCAAGGAAAGTCCTTTAGCTTGGCAAGTGCAAAGAGAAAAAGATCTGTAATGCAATGCTGGCATAAAGTAGAAGTAAATGTTCAAATAGTTCGGACACAGTTCGGTTGGGAGATGGAAGGTATGCAAATGCAACGCCCCCGTGGTAGTTCTAAAATAAAAAATAACGTGGAACAGATGATGGATAGGATTCTGGCTCACTTGAAAACCCACATAAAATAATATGAAAGAAATCTCCAAAAAGGAAGAAATGTTTGGAATTATATAATGAGGAAGGAAAAAAAGGACAAGAAAAAACTCAAAATATTAGTCGCCACTATCTTACAGACGGAAAAAACGATCGCGCGCTAACATTCATTTTATTCGAACAGCTATGGAACGTTGGAAATGAAACTGGCAGGACCTCTATACTACGAGAGAATTAGGCTAGCCCTTCTTGCTAGGAAGAGAAGCTGACAACAAGGTCTAAAATGCAAAAAAACGTTATAAAAGGTATGAATACTTACAATAGCACCATATTAATGAACTAGGCGGGGACACTAGATACTCTTTCCTTAGCTGACTGTTAGAATGAAGATGTGACAAAGCGATGTAGCAGGTGATACTGGTCCAGTGCCACAAAATACCTTACACGGAAAAGTCGCCAACTTATATTAAAGCCCTTTTGCACCCACAAATTTCTTAACGCTAAGGTAATGCGAGACGGGGTTCGATAGTTGCTACTCGTTTGTGTGGTGTGTGCGTTTACAAGAAAGAGACAAAACGATATTGTTTTTGCGCAATGAGTGACAGGTAATGGTGTGCAGTAGAGGACAGTTGAAAGAATTTGTGTAAACTAACTTTCTAGCAGGCGTATGCGTGAACTATACGAATCAAGGGAACTGGAGTCGAGCATATATTACTATAATGATACGAATTGGAACAGAACTGTATTTTAAATGTAAACACGTTTATAATGGAGAGTTTCAGGGTCTCCCTCCGAACAGGATTAGTGCATAGCAGAGACTGAACAAGATAATAGAACACCGAATATCCATCAAAGGGTTAAAATTATCGCGGTAATGAATAAAAGCTAGAGTAAAGCCCTCAATTATGGCCAGAGTAATACAACTGAGCTGTCCTTTTTTGGATATAGTATAGATACAAGGGTGGAGTTGTAGCTGGCGAACCACTTCTACTATGACTCTGCTCGTCGTCTTGAGTTTATGTGGAAACTGAGACTGAACACATGCGTGTCAGTCCTGTATACGCACATGAGAACACCATCTCGTTAATACACGTCGACAGCACAAACAATGATAGTCGCAATGGTAAGAGTATGAGACGACATATTAGTGTTCGTCAATGCGATTTCTATTAACTAGATCAATATACATTCATACATATGTATACACACAACTAAAGAGAACTCTACAATAGTCCCGAGAACTCAATACACAGTCACAGATACTCCGACTAGCTAAATCACGAATAGATGATGAGATACCTGCACGAATATCCTTCGCATTAATGAAATCAAAAAAGTACATGCCTACCCTTATTTCTGTATGGACCACTGCTTGGTCACTTTATATGGTGGGCACACGCCGAATAGCTCCCTTATTAAGTGAAACAAATTATGTGAATCAAAGAAAAGGTGTAATCGGTATTTTAATATACTATGGAATAGCTCGCACGCTCGAAACTACCGCGTCACCTGAGCTTGTCCTCCTTGTTTTGTTCTCATAACTCCATGTATCCAAATCCGAGCAATTTGAGAATACGCTACGCCTCACATTCCCTTTTACTTAAGGAGCGTGATTATATCACACAAACGATCCATCATGGCTTAGCCCGCGTGAAGGATCAGCTCTAGCATCTAGCTGTGAAATGAAACATAAAATGATTCATAGATGCGTGAAGTGACAGTGCACCTAAGTTATCTATATTAACCTCGCAATCACACGACCATAGAAAAATCGGAAATTCTTAGTCTATATCGCATAGTGGCTTAACAGAGAAAGATACTACCTCAAGAGGTAGTCTCTCGGCAGTTACCAGTAATTATACTCATGACAGCTACCGAATAAACGATCGGTTAGGCTCTAGCCCGCATAAGAACAAGAGCTTTAAACTTGGAATAGATGACTGGTAAAAATAAGTGGAGCATCACGCCCAGTTAGAGATCTCCCAGTTAGGTCTCATTTCGGTGCAACCGCATGTTAGGCGAGTGCTATCGAGTGATGCAAAAAATATACTTGTGCTTACGCTAAGCCGCCTTCCTCCTAAACCTGCACTCAAACACAAAGTCCGATACTTCCTAATACTCGCCTTACCATTAACTTGAATCTTGCGTTGGAATAAGTGAGAATAATCTGGTGAATCAATTGACTATGTGAGTCGCTCTGAAAGGACATGTATTACCAACCACAAAAGGACTGGATAAACGAGTGAGAAGAGTGTGTGGAAGGGGAGGTGGGGCGGTGGGGTGCGGAGTTGGTCCTTGGGGTGAGAGGGGGATAGGGGTAGGGGAAGGGTTCCTGTGAAGAATGAGGGAGTGGGGGGAGGGGCGTAGGGAGGGCGGTGGTGGCGTGCGAAGTGTGTGTGTGTGTAGGGAAAAGAAAAAGTGCAGAGGCGGGGGCGCGGGGGGGTGGGAGCCAAGATGCAGATAAGGAGTGAAAGCGCGAGCGGGTGGAGGGGTCCGTCGAAACGGAGGTTGTGTGTGAGAAGCGGCGCGGTGGTGGGTGGGAAGTGTTTTTTACGTGCGAAAGCCGGGGGCTCTGTGCGAGGCGTTAAAAGGGGCGGGGGGGAGGGGGGGGGGGGTATGGTGGTGGGGAGGTGCGGCGAGGGGGGGGGGGTGGAGGGTGTTTGCGCGTGTGTGCGTCTTCATGGGGTCGTGGCTGTTGCGTAAGCGTTAACGGGTGATGGGCTGAGTGTGGTCGCGTGCGGAGTGGGGTTGAGCGCGCGGGTGAAGCCGTTACGAATCTAGTGGTAACTGGAAGGGGGGTGTGTAAGAAAGAAGAAAGAGAAAAAGAAAGAAAATAGGTGTATGATGAGTAAGTAGGTAGGGAGGTGAGGGGGGTGAGTAGGGGGGGGGTAGTAGGGTTAGGTAGGGTGAGGGGTATAGTAGGTAGGGGGGGGAGGTATGGGGGGGGGGGGGGTGGAGGTCAATAAATATAATAAACTCCTCATAAATTAGAGTATGCCCATCGTACTCTCTACTCTAAATTTCATTAAATAATTTAACAATTATAAAAATCAGGTATGTACACCCCCATATATATATACTCACCATAAACCTCGTAACCCACATACTTATATAGAAAACTTCAATAGAATGCCCTCTGAATTACTTTCACACTCAGCAATAAAATACTTCATAATCTCCATTTACAGTGAAATACAAAATAGTATTTATCATAATTTACCAAACAGTAATAAACTCACCTATCTCAACTCATACTCTCAAAACGCATTTAATAATACTCTCTCTAAATAAATAATTACATAAAATTTATATCTTTTCTCTGTCGTAAATGTGACGGTCCCAATTCTTACGGCCCCTGTGCAAAGGTGAGCTAGATGAGAGATAATAAGAATATATTAATGCAAGTGAGAAGTGGTGGCTTTGGAATACGACTAGGATGACATGGATTGAGCCGATGGGTAAAAGTAAAGAAAATGAAAAAAGGTGGGAAGATGTCGAAGTTTCATGTCAAACAACTTCAAAATGTACCTGACACACCAGAGGATTTGGCAGCAAGCTGTATGGTGCCAGAGTAGAATGCTGGTGAACGAGAAAGAAAGGGAGATGCTCAAGATTAGGTGTGTACGGAGGTAAATTAGTACTGGTGTTATTTAGTTAAGAGGGGGCGTAGGTAATTATGGGTGTGAGCCCATCCTGAGCATATATAAAGGATTTTGAGACCCTACAATGACGATTAAAATATATAGCATACCATAGTGAGGGGTCCGGTCGCAGTCCTCGCTGAGCTTTACTATAGGCGTGAATATTTTTTCTGACTGACGGGGAGTTCTCAAACTAAAGGGTATTAAAAGGGTAGTATGGTAAGGTCTGGTAGTTTTACTTTTATCGAATCTATGAGGTCATTAATATCTTTACTTAACTTAACTTAATTGATCAATGCAGTAACATTTAGATTGAAAAGAACTTGGAAGAGGTGTAAGGTAGGTGAATGAAGGATATTGCTATGATGACGAGATATATATATTTTATATATGATATATTATGGTTAAGATAGTGGATAGGTGGCTTATAACGTGATGAGAAATGACACTGTGTGAAGGTGACGAATGTGGATTTTTGCATATCGGCAACTGCTTTTCAACAGCATATTATCTGCACAATATTAACAGTAAATATGAACTATTGACTGTTCCCGCACCAAAGGAGTTAAAAGATGTTATAGGATGGAATCGTCGGTAGCGTGATTTCATCATACGACTGCGAGATAGGAGAAGGAATAATGTGGTGATTTTTGGGGGAGGAGGTTATTAGTAAGGAGGAAACCATTAGGTCAATAATGTGGGGACAAAGGATCACCCAAAACATGTTTGGATAACTGCATCTGAAGTAAAATATTAAAGGATTGTAAGAATGTAGTTAAATTTACTGCATAGGGATATTTAGGATGAAGTTATTACTAGATGAGGATTATAATGACCCAAGAAAGCTCGAGGAGGTCCCGGATTAAATGGTTTGATTGTAATTTGGGATTTGTAAATAATAGTTAGGTATGAATAAAAGCGGTATTTTTATATGTAGGAGGTAGGGTATATATTATTAATAATAGTTCAATGAGGATTGGAGTTATATTAGAGGGCTACTAGGATAATATAAGAGGTTACCATTGTATAATAGGGATAAAGTAGGGGATGGAAAAAAGAGGTTAGAACTTAGGGTAGGCAAAGTATTAGGGGAAAATATAATGGATTATAAATATTTGAGTGTTTTGCAGTTACCCAGATATTAAATGGCTTATTATATTATATAGATATTTTGGGTTACAGAAGATTGTGACGTCGAGTGACTGCAGGGATCTAGGTATTTGGTTAGAACAAGGTCGTTATAAGTAAGTAAGTGGCTGAGTAGAAGATGTGTGGATCTTTAAACCTAAACATTTGTTTATGAGTACACTTTAAATGATACTTTTTATTTTAGGTGGATGAAGGATGAGATAGATAGATTAAAAATTACATCTTAATTTAGCGTTTTTATGTGGAAGTTCTGTCAAAAACAAAAGTCGATAATGTATAGCGAAGCTCTAATCAATAGGGCGAAAGGCGTAATTATATAGCAAGTGTATGTAGTGAATATTTATGGGTTGTTGAGAGTGAAGTAAGGCATTCTGAATAGTAATCTTCCACATGAGGTATCATAATACTGACATTGATAAGCTGAAGCCGTATTGGGAAAAGAGAGTTTATGAATTTTAAAAAGGAAACCAACAATGTACGAATTTGGCTGGAAAATTTAGGAAAAAGGGGTGGTCCAGAACTTGGTTAGAGTGTAAATGTGCTCCATGGTTATTCAATGTTGTATACTGGAGTGGGGTTTATGAGAACGTAATGACTATTTGGTGGGGGATGGACAAGAAATGGTAGGGATGCTTAGATATTTATGGGTGGGCGGCCAGAGTCACACTTATTGTAGAGTTAGGATTGGTGAGGGTCGCACTCTGGAAGCCCCCTACCTAATATATGTCTGGTATCGCTCTTATTAGGTTTCTAGTGTTGGGCGAAATTTCTGGAAATGATTGGAGATTGAAGAGATTGAAGTCAGTACAGGAATTGCAAAAGCGGTGTTTGTGAGAAGGAGGAGGGCTTGGAAAGGGAGTTTAAAACGTAGGAAAAAGGGAGTGGTCCCAAGTGAGGGTCTACAGAATTTGGATTAGGTAGAGGACGAACCCATTTTCTATGTTACTTAGAAAGTTAATGATTATTTTGATGCGGTTCTCGTGGATGCGAGCTTTAGATATCTAAGTGTCTGAGGGGATATTAAATATTTAGAGGTTTATAATGTTTGGTATGGGAGAAGCGGAACGGACGATGTCAGGAGTGTAGTCACGCGAATTAACGTTTGGGTGTTTAATGGCCAGGCGAAGGTAGGCTGGTGCAAGTTATAAATCGGGGTTGGTGAATGAGGCAAAGGGAACTATAGTATCCTTGAGTTGTGACTTAGAGGTTCTTACATGAGGGGTGTTAATGTTACGTTGATTAACCTATGTGTTATTGTATTAGGTAGTGTATACTATTATGGTCTAGGAAAATAAAAGTATAAGATCTAAAAGGGTTCCATGTGTCAGTATTAATCATTAAATGATTGACAATTATCTTAGGGGGGTGTGCTAGGGTTGCTGAGAAAGAATTTTGATTTAAAGAGAGGATGTAAATCGATTAATTAAGAGTGAAGCTATATGGCGTGTTGTTGTTTAGTGAAGAAAGGGGTAAATGGAGAGGAATAAATGGAAAGTATGTGAGATGGTGTTATATTGATGGGTCATGTGTGGAAAAGGATGAAGCGAATAGTAAGGTTGGTTAAGCGGATTATATAGCTGAGTAGGATGTAATATATATGTTGATTTGTGAACCGATACCGGCTGGGGAGTTAACCGAAGAGAAAGTGGATTGAGTCGGTGTGATAATATTGAATGGTCTAGGAACTGATGATTCACAGGAGTGTGGATTTTTGAGGTCAAGAAGGCGTAGAGATATTAAAATGGTGACATGATAGGAGTAGAAATGTGCCGAGGGTTTTGGTATGGGTTCTATTATGTTAATGCGTTAAACACCAACATCTATGCTGCCCAGGGAGAAATGTGAACCTTTTTCCTTCACCTATGCTACTTAGTTTGTTCAAAGAACATAAGGTAATCGAGATCGCTTTTCTCGCTGTCTTCGGTACTGTTCCCCATATTGTCTAATACTAGCAGGAGGAAATTTCTGTCTGATTAACCCACTCTCCTATATAAATTGGTCTAGATATATAAAGGAGTGAGCTGTAAGGCTGCGTGCTATCTCTCTTCGAGCGTCTTTCGTAATGTTCTCGACCTAATCTGCTTCGTAATTATTTTTACGGACTTCCAAAGACTTGGATTAACTAGCATCTCCTACCCTATATGAGATGGCTATAATAGAGGGTCTAGATCGAAGAAATGAAAAGAACGAATAACTATATTTAAAAAATACAATTTTTAGAGATAAATTTTTAAATAATAGAAATTTACAATAACAGCAATATTAATCCAACAGAGTCTTAATACTATATGATTATAATATACTAACCGACGCACAGCATGGTGAATATTAATTGAGCTTATAAAAAATTATTTGAAGATTTTGATAAAGAGCTTGGAAATTCAAAGGATTTAGGTTTTAGATGTACAAATATAACATTAATAACATCATTTGAGGTTTGCTATTCAATCTATTTTTAAAGCAGTTATGTTCAATGTTTACGTTTTTATCTATTTTCTTTATTGATATATATATATAAATTTTCTTTTATTACTAGGATATAGCTTATGTTGGGGTTTGCCTAACCCCGGATTTGCATATTTATCTTGGCACTATAGCCGATTTGATTTTAACTATAATAATGAGAAATTGTTTATTTTATTATGACCATGTGGGAATACATCCTATGCTTATAATAAACATATTACTTTTAGTTAGAACTGCTCCTTTCTTTAACCTGTTAATGTTAAATGATACCATTTACTTAAAATTATATGGTGTTATTTAATTAAATTAATAATTTATGGTGATAGAGTAAGAAATAGTTAGAGTGAGCAATTCTTTCTAACTCCTGGAGAAGAAAAAGCTATTCTAGACATTTTTATTATTTTTGTTGTTCCCTCTAAAAAAGAAATAAGAAACAGAAGGTAGGTGTGAAATGTGTTCACTGAGGTGAGGATAAATAGAATGCGAGAGATAAACTAGATCCTAAGCCAAAAAAATATTAGTGGGTGAGAGGCAAAAAATGCGAGTATTTCGAGGAAGAGTATTAAGTATTATTACTGAGCATAATAAGAGTCCTGTAAATATTCTTGTGAGTGTGTCATGAGGGGAGCTTGTACAAAAAGAAAAGGAAGAGAAAGGTGTATATGTGTAAAGAAGCAACAATGAGTGGTGAGATGCTTAATTAAATCAATAAAAAAATGAAAAATATGAGAGAAAAAAAATATAACGTTTGTAGAAAAATTAAACTTTTGCAAATATTATATGATCAGTATTCTCTTTATATAAACGGTGCTATCAAAAGAGGATAAATGCGAAAATTACTAAAGGAACAAAAAGTTATCCTAATCTAACGTTCATCAACTTAAGGCTGGGGTACTTTCATATTGTCGGGACTTTATCACAGGCTTTGTTTTAAAACAGGTCTACAACCGAGCAAATCGAGGAAATTTCAGGATTGCATTTATGGGGCCACGACTCATACCGCACTACCACATTCTGTTGGCAGTTATTACACTAATGGTGACATTAATCGTAGGAAGGGTGTGAGGATAGATTTAAAGAGTGTGTATTACATTAGTACAGAGGGATGGTTTACAATAGTCGACTGAGCAGCTGTCAATAACTTCATAGATCGAGTAGTAGTCGAAAGATATCATGAGGATATTCATCATCGTGCGTGGATCTCTCATATGATAGTCTAGTAATACATTTTATAGTAAATATCATATTAGAGTTATATCAAGAGGAATAAGAAGGAACTTGTGGAGAGGTATGAATGTATTTAAGTGAGAAGGTAATTATGTCAGAATAAAGTTGTGTCCATTAGAGTGAATGTATATGATGGAACAAACGTATAGATATATGTTTCAAAACTCTCATAGAAAAAAATATTACTAATGTAATGGATTCGTATTAATTATGACATTGCATCTGGCACACTCAGTAAGCAAAGCTTATATAGTACCCTGATGTTTTAATTGGATATTAAAATACAAACTATGCGATTATGAGAGTAAATGTGAGAGAGAAAGAAGGTATACCCAAAAACACAAAGTAAATGGCAAGTGGAAACTTTATCTTTTGTTATTTTTTTTTGTATTCTTTTTATAACTTTATTGTCAACGAAAATTTCTATATTCCCACACAGTTGTCTTTTAATAAAGTTGTTTGGGGGTAAAGCGTAAAGTATGATAGATTTATAGAGACACTGTGAAGAGGATTGTGCTTAATTTAATTATGTGTATTATGACACTCATTGTATTCATATAATTATATTATTTGTATGTTGTTTTGTTAATTTATATATGGATTAATATATATGCAAGAGGTCGCTGTTTTATAAGTTCGTAATGGGTGTCTTGCGACGTTTTGAATAATGGCAGATCTATTTGAAATTTTAGCTTAGGACACCAAAAC
This sequence comes from Trachelipus rathkii, assembly GCA_015478945.1. Classification (NCBI taxonomy): domain Eukaryota; kingdom Metazoa; phylum Arthropoda; class Malacostraca; order Isopoda; family Trachelipodidae; genus Trachelipus; species Trachelipus rathkii. Next base: position 111,972 of record JABUQX010092566.1, on the reverse strand, counting down.
GCACAGGGACATTCTCTCTCGACACACTTCGAGCCCATTCTTTCTGTCTCGTACAATTTGCACATATATGTGTGTATATAGTGTGATCAAATGCTAAGAGTGATTTGAAAACTTCTACATTTATTTTAATGCAGATTACAATCATAGCGCGGTGAGAGTAAGACATATAAGAAGTAAAATAACTAATAATAATAATAAATTAGTGAATGTTTCCATCATTATTATATTTTATCATTGTGTTTGTTATTTATATGATGTATCTTTTTTTTTGTCTTTTATGGTTATTATTTAATTCTTTAAATAAATGAAAATTTATTCATTTTATTTATTATCGATCCTCATTAAAAGATTTTTATAGTAGGATGAGCAATAGAAACAGTTTTCTATTCTCGTTTATAAAAAACGTTGCACCGTTCTATTTGCACACTGTATTTTGTTGTCCTCTCAAGTGCAGCTCAATAATGAGAAAATATTCTCGAGGCTAGGTATATAAGTGTATATGTAGCAGACTTTACGTGCGAGGATATTTATTAGCAATATGAAAATTTTAATTTAATTTTTTATTTAGTTTAATTTATCACTAACCTTTCATGACAAGTGTTTGCTATGTAATGATATTGTCTTATATATCGAGTGAGAAATAACAAGGGTTTAGTGTTCATTAAGTTACGATTTATAAATGCTTAATTGTTTATATACTTTTTGCTTTTATTGTTTATTATTGTGTATTAAACTCACAGTGACCTGCTATCGAGCTTTCTGTTATACTTTGCTTAATTAGTTATCGTGGTCAAGTGTTACTCTTTTTGAATCTATGTAGTATCGCTCCTCTAAGTCTTCATCCTACTTGCCTTAGTTTCTCACAGACTCACTAAATATACTTTATAAGAATAATGATGTTATTCAAACTTATCATAAAACATTCATAACTTATTATATATCTATATTTTTATAGCCATATAGATTCTAGTCATTTACGTTAACATTTTACTCTTAAAACTATTTGCTGAGTGATATAATTAGCTACCATGACAATAAGAGATATCGGTGAGTGAGGGTGAGGGATAATTATACTACAGTGTTTAAGTTATTTAGAACTCTACAAAAGAAATGTTTATATCATCAAGCTTTCTTATAAAGTTTAATTTATTCTACTACAGTTGAGAGATCTTATTATTTATGCGGTAAATCAAACGTCCACGACTCTCATACGGGATTGTGATAATGATTTATACACTGTGAGGATAAAATAAATAAAGATACAATTACATTCATATATATTAATTGATTCTGCAACTCGAGGTATACTGAGATTAAGGATATAACGCTACCACTCATCACTAGATCTTGACCTCCATATACCTCAAATATATTAAACTTTACTTGATGATCACCATACCATTATTTCCTTTATTACATTACTTATAATTGAGTATCTCTGACCTATACATATATCTATATCAAGCTCTTAATTATATTTATAATATAGAATACTTGCTCTCTTTCAGCCGAGCTGGCCATATGTTCCTAAATGAATAGTTATGCTAGATGAGAAGTATAGCTACACTTATGAAGTGAAAGTGGCTAGAGCAGTGTGTAATGCGCTAAAGTTCATACCTGTTATCAACGAACACTAAGCATTATTTTATTTTTCTAGTAAATATGTTATTTGTTAATAATATAATGAATCTATATTTGATTACATCTAGCTATCACATATGACATCACACGTTCCTGACTACGAATCTCTATCTTTCATCATAATTACTCTTTCATCAGCAAGTACATGGCATTAGTGTCTAAGTAATAATTACGTTTATAATTAGAACTCTTATAAACTTTCACTCATTATATTGATTAATATCATTAGATAGTACTAAGACCCTACCTATACATTTTTAATTATTATTTATTTTTCTATAACTGTTAGATATAACAATTATAACTTAACATATGATAGCCGAATAATTCGATTTTTATGAGTCCTATAAGTTGGAGAAATCGCTTCTTAAATGTTAGTCCATATATATTTGACTATTATTTTATTATAATAGGTGTTATGCTGCTTTTTAGACGCCTTTCAAATATGTCAATTCCAAAAAATTAAAAAAACTTAATAGCTGTATGAGACTATACTGATTGGTTAAATATGTATTGTAACCATAATATTAAAAATAAATATAATGTAAAATAGAATGATCAGGCATTAACTATATATAAATATAATTATTAAATACCTAAATATTGGACAAAATTAATGTAAACCATCAATAACTGTTAATATAACAATACCTAGTCTAACTTAACATTTATATATTTATTGTCAGAGTTAATAAAGAAAAAGATAATTAGCTAATTATTTATTTTAATTTCATTTTCAGAAATTAGTTAGCTATAACCTAATCTCATTTCTATGAGTGATAGTTACGTAACAAAAGCTTTATTACTAATCATATGCATAAATATATATACATAACAAATAATACTTATTTTATTATGTAATTACTAGAATTTCACTTTATACATACATAAACATTATATATTTGAAATAAAAATAATATCTGGTTAGGTATCCCTGTAACATGAACAAACATATTTAGAGAACTCCCTGTACATAAGTATTCACAATAACTATTTTACTAATATATTAGTATGATATATAGCATGGAAAAGGAAAAAAAAAAATTTACTCATAAATAATATAACTACTAATTTGAATTATATAATAAAATATAAATTGAATGAATATATTCAAACTAGCTTACTTTTGAAGAATGTGTAAACCAATAATAGGTATACTGCTGAGACTATGAGGTGTAGGATGTTTATATATAAATATTAGAACATAAATAATAAATTATGAAAACTATAATTGTATATTACTCTAATGGACAGCTTAATATTAAATATATTTCTATCACAAATTCCCAATATATAAGGTTATACGAGCACCTCCCATCTCTTTTTAGAATTATCTGAGTCACACTAAAACTCCATTCTAAATATTATAATAAATTTAATTATATACAATATACATATTAACATTTCATAATAATAAATAGATAGTATATATTATAATAGATATTATATATATATTAATATATATATATATATATTATATAATATATATATTATATATATAATTTATATATAATTATATATATATTATTAATATAGATATTATATATTATTATAATATATAGTATTTTAATATTAAATATATAAATTATATAATTTATGTAAATTAATATAAAAAATATCAAAATAATCATAGTATTGAGAATAAATATATTATATATATATATATTATACTATATAATATTAATGATATTAATATAAATATTAATATTTTAGATCTCATGTTTTATCTTATCTCTAAACTCTTATTAGTTTATTTATATACGAAAAACATTAATGAAGTTATGGGAAGTATAATATCAAGATAGTAATATTATCAAATATAATATAATAATATTATAATTATATATTAAAATAATCAAAATAAACAATATTGATGAATAAAAAATATATTTAAACATATTAATCTATAAACAAATGATTATATATATATATATTTATTATATACGCTATATATACTAAATAATATAATATATAAATATATTATATATATTATAATATATATATATTATAATATATGATATAATATTATATATATATAATATAAAAATAAGTATATATATATAATTATATAATAATATATATAATTTTAGTTAGGTAATTGCATATATAAATGTATGTGTATATTTATTTTATTAATATTAGAGGGTTTAATTGTGTAATTAAAAGTTGCTAAAACTGCTTACTACTGTAATATAATTTAATTTGTTATCATTTAATATTAAAGCGACAGTGTCGCACATATAACTATATATAAAATTATAAAAAGATATAGTATGTGTCATATTAAAGATATATTAAAATAGAAAATTTTAGATTAAAAATATGTGTATAAATTATGATTTATAAATATATAGTGTAAAAAGATAATGAATTTAAAAGAATTAATTTTTTAATTGCCCAATTGATTTATTTATATGACATACTTCTAGTTTTTTTCTTATTTATTCCAAAATTGACAATTTCAATGTGACCCTCCAAAGTGAAATTTATATAAAAGAAAAATGCTATCAATGTGATCTGTGAGATGTTTAGCCTACCTTTAGTAATTTAGATACGGCACTATTGTACAGTTTTTTTCTCGTCTTTATTTTTTGTAATTGTAAGAAAATGTTTCACAGAATCTCAAAAAAAAAAAAAGTTATTTGTATATCCAAAATATTAATGGATGTTCAAAGCTTTTACATTTTAGTTCTAATAATTTAACCTCTATACTACAGAAGATATTTAGAGAAAAGGAGATTGACTGACTTGGCAGTTAGTTCATATTATTCCTTTGTCACAATGACAAATGTATAAATGAGGGATTTATGTAGTTTCCATTTACATACCTATTTTTTTATATTGGTTTTTAATAATTTTATAGTTTATGCACTAATTACTTTTTTTTTTTTTATTTATGGTACATCTGAAGCAATTATTTTTTTTATTAGCAATAGTTCGTGTAAATTTCAGAAGTTGGATTGAATCTTAACAATACTTTAGACTTCTAAACCTCAAATAATCTTAAGCATTCATCAATTCTTACTAAAAAGTGAAACGAAATCTTATTTTGATATGTACTGAAACTTGAGAAAAAAAAATTTAGATTTATAGAGTAGAAAGCATTCATGCATTACAAATATAAATAGTGAATAGTATTTATAAGTTCTACTATACTCATTAAAACTAGACTATAGTAATATACTACCTATACAATGCGTGAAAAAGATAAGTTTGAACCTGTACATTACAAAAAATAATAGAAATAAGGACAAGAGCACCGGTATCATGATTTTTTAGTTGTGATAGATCCATGAATTACAAATAAATAATAATTATGAAGTTTTAATTCCTAATTAATACTCATTAAAACTAACTAAACATGAATTGCTGAACGCAAATTAAAGAAAAAAGATCTATACAGAGGCAATGAATAATAATAATGAATAAAAAATAATATTACAATAGTGAAAAAGGGCAAGGAGCGGGCACGGAGGAGAACGAGTGGCATTCAGTGTAAAATCTCGTAACTATTCCTGTTATATAAAGACACTGAGTACACACTCGTACTATATATTGCCCACCTTCGGCAGTGGATTTATGGTGGACGCTAGGTACAACTTTATTGCCTAAAACTTCTACATATTTGAGGTGCCATACGATACTCTTAGGACCAGTTGAAGTTGCACGAAATAATTTTATTAAAATTAAGAGCTGTAAGATTGTGGTCAGAGATACCAATAGAAAGTATGAGAAGGAATAATGGTAAATGGGCTCAGAGTTTAATTGGTTAGGGCAATCTGGATGTGTAGGTTCACTTAATCAGCCGTTGCAGATCATTAATATAGAATGATTGTCTTCTTTTTTTTTCCTCAACACGTGTAGAACTCCAATCCACGATGTCGTGAGCGTTTGAATTCCGCTAAATAAAGATCTCAACGTGTAGAATAACTTAAACTTTTAAGTCTATTAATAATAACATCAAAGCTAGTAAGAGATGTCAAGAATCTAACACATGTAGTTAATCCCTCCAACCTTCACCCCTAATAACTTGTTAACATTAGGGTTTGACATATTTCACGCAGTTATTAAGGAGTTAAATGTTCGTAGACGCATATAGGATAAAGTTAGATGTATTTAGATAGTTTGAAACTATAAATTCTTAAGATATTGGGTCTGAAACAAAGGCAAAAAGTTAGGATGAGACTTAGCCAAGGAGCATAGATACTACATATAGATTCAAAAAGTAACACTATATATAGACCACGTACATTAGCAAAGTAAACAGAAAGCTCAAGCAATACCTATAACAAACTGGTTTAAAATCAAATAAAGTCAAGGAGTTTCTTATTTATTAATAATAAACCAAATAAGCATATGGGTTAATCATATGTTAATAAACCTTGTGTTATTCATGCCGTATATAAAAAAGAATTTAAATTAAACGTTTCATCAGTCACTAACTATTGTGTTTAGGAACTGTAAATAAAAAATAAAATGAAATTTTCTATTATGTGCAAAAAAATAACTATAAATAGAGAAAGACATATCCTTATCTCATTAGCCTCTTAGATGTCTCAACCAAAATATTTTGGTTCATTATAGTTCAATAAGAAAACGTCGAGACTATGGACACGAAATTGCCATACAGAGGATATGTCAACACAAAATCAATACAAGAGTACAAAACAGATTAAGAAAAAAGAACCCATAAATACTGTTCCCCATTCAAAATCATATGTAAATAAGACATAGCTAGTATAACAGAAAAAACATATCTTTGAGTAATATTATCAAGAATAAACGTGTGCTAAGGTGAGTATGCTATCGTGTTCATACATCAGATTACAAATAAGTATATAATAAAAAGTACTTAGTACTGCTATTATTTAACTGTTCTATAGTAACTCAAGTCTAAAAAAAATATATTGTAATGCTTTTATTAAGCAAAGGAGGTGTTGTCAGCATGTTCACTGACTCTAAAGAGGCACTTATCGAATGCGGCTAGACCACACTCGTCGAGTAAGTAGGCGTAAGTGACACCATATATGTTGACCCTCGCGAGTTTTAAAAAACTAAATATCATGTGCGATTGAAGCGCACATTGACTATAATAGCGTATAACATACTTATAATTGTTGACCACAACCAATTGGATGTAATAAGAGAATACATCACAAGTTAAAAGTGACGCAAACTAACTCACACAAAATTTATGAATATTACTCTCCACAAATCATAACCTTATTGCTTCTCAGCGCACTTCTGTGAACCAATCAGAATCGAGGATTTTTTCTTGGCATAACCTTACAAATTTAAAAAAGACAAATAGTGTACATAGGATTCAGAAGTATTGCAATATGCCTGTATCATTAAAGTGACTATAGTGCATGAGTCTATCAGTCGTGCTATCACATCCATCTCCTCAGATAATACTCCATATATATTGTAACTCTATAGATAGTGTCAGTCTGTTATTGTAGGCTCTCGTAAAGAGCACACATGTGAGAGAGCGTTTAAAGGGTAAACAGTGCTGTGATGGTTTGACAGTAGCGTTAGTATAATACGTAGCTGTAACAGAGATTATATTAGAGGTCCAATAAGTGCCTATTAACAATATCTCTCAACATGCGAGACTACTTCCTTCTCACCTGGTAATATCTCATATTCACAGTATCACTCGATCATACACAATCGTATCACACACCCTTATCCTGTCATATATTTACCAGTAAAATTAACATCTAAAGGAGAGATCTCTCTAAAATAGGATACTTATCTTAGTATTAAATACATCAACGAAAAAACCATAGCAACGGGCAGACTCTTACGAGAACTGCAGCTGATAACACGCTATCCAGTCACAATGTCACTCAAAGTAGACTAAAGCTACAACTTAATAGCTCGAAAACTCAAATATCCAACCCATCTCGTATTACAAGCTACCTAATTATCAAGAGAACATTAGAGATGGAAACGGGACTTGGTCATCAGGGGACCATATATCGCAGAAGGAGAATGCTATAACTCGTCTTCTTCGAGGTGAGTAAAAACACATCTCAATGTATCGAAGGTTCATGTCAATCCATAAGCTGCTGGTTGATGAAGAGATCGTCTTCAGCAATATGAATCATCGTAAACTTATCTAATCTCTTCTGCTTTGTGATGTCGTTAACGAAAGAGACTCATACACACTCTTATGGAGTGTTTCATATAACCTTATGAGTAACGAGCACAGTTTGCTTAGCTAATTCCGGCTAGTTTTGCTCCAGTTATAAAGTATCTATCCTCTCCTACTGTAAAGCAGCCACTACGTCACTCACCTCTCTCTCTCGAAAAAACTGGAATTGCAGTATCTCTCACATCGACGCAACAACAGGACAACTACCAAGGTTTCATATAGGGTATATTCAAATGTCAAAATAATTCGTGCTTCTCAAAAACCAAAATTTTGACTACTAGGAATTTAAATCTAGCGTTACATTTTACACCTACGTACTGGCCTTCTATTCATTTTTTTTAGTAGGAATCAAAATCAGTTAAAATTTTATAAGAAATGTTATGTGAATTTACTAAAGCGTATAAAGTCGCTCATATTAATTATTATTTCCATATAATTATTATATTATTAATACCAACATCTAAGTCTTTACTGGTATCAATTTTAATAACATTTACAGTTCAGGTTTAAGAAAGCAGTTTTTGAAAATTAGCTGTTAAAAGCCATCCTAATACTTCTTACCCACAATGGATCTTAAAAATAAAAACTACAATTTCCTTAGTTTTTTGCTCATAAATAAACATCGGTTCAAGAATCCCAAACAAAACCAAATTAATCTTAATAAACCGTAATCTATGGGATTCAGGTTAAAATTTAATAAAAAGTAAATTATAAAAAGAAAAATAATTAGGTAAAACGTGTAAAATCAAGTTTACATAAACCCTCTAATAAAATAAAGCATGATAGTCGATTCACAAAATTTTATGTTATAAAATGTATCGTTGTTTAAACTATTCATAAAACCTATAAATTCCTTTTAGAAAATTTCCCAATGACTACCTATTAGTATTTTATACTTTATCTTTCCTAGACTTTATTTTCATGCCCTGTTTCTCTTAATGAACACAGCAACGTCCTTTGGGAGTAAAAGGTATGTTTCATCATACAGAGAGTGACTCGCTCGCGAATAATGGATACATATATTTAATGGTCCAGTTCACCGCGGAGGGATTATACGGTGTATCCATTTTTAACATCGAAATAGTATCAGACACAGACAATTCTCTACAAGTGTCTCCCAAACAATTCGTCTATCCTAAATTTAGTATAATCAGAGAGCCCAACACAGAACACCTAATACAATCCAACTTTTTGAACCTTAGAGACATTCACAGTCTGATGATCGGGGACGTGGTAGCTAAACCATACACCATAAATACGGGAAGAGGCGTAGACCGTCGCAAAGAACATTAATTGTAATTTATACAATTCTCCTCGCGCGAAGTGCGTACAAACATATTTCATTCCCCATTTACAAAACCCCGCCATTCTCTCTATCATGCGCACCTTCTCTTTCGCCTTCTAGCCAAAACTCACATTAAACTCTCCTTCAGACATGCGGGTTTCAAACACTGACTTCTCGAAATAACAACGTACATCCGTCTACGTATATATATAAGGAACTCTGCTGCCTCTCATCCGCACGCCGTTCAACAGTTATCCCGAACAGCACATAACAGACAACAAATATTTACATCGGCAAACTCGTTATTTCTTTTTAGTTTCCATAAATAACAAAGGAATACTGGCCATAAAATACGTTTTATACCTTAATTTCTACTCCAACTCATGGAACACCTCATCTCGAATCATACAAAGTTCATACTTCATTTATCTACTTCATTTATTACTTCTTAATTCTCACACCACCCACTTACTTCATTAAATACAGTTGTCTATTTATGCCTCATTTCTATTATTTATATTTAATTCTTCTTTCATCTACCATTACTTTGACCTACAATAATGGTACTATTATTCTTGGACACATAACTATATTATTCATATTTATCTTTAATATATTTATTCTTAATATTAATTATTAATTATCGCATGAACACATTAAGTCTGATTTACAATTACTATTAAAAATATTATTAATAACTAGTCTTATATAAATACATATTAAACCAGCAAAATGATTGGTACTAAATTATCAACAAACCTTTATTGACACGCTAGGTTTTAGTACAAAAATCCCATATTCGCTCCTAATCAGGAACCTACTCATACCTAGTGTATGAGCTGTTCAAAAATCATAACTAAAGATAGGTAAATTGGCTTTTCAAGAAAAAAGTTGAAAAGCTTCTAAAAAAAAAGTGAATATGGGCATCCTGGTCCTTCTTTACAGTTCAATTATCGAAGTCCTGACGCATCACTTTAGCGAACACTTTGTTTGATTTTTGGTTCCTTTTTAGTTTTTTTAAGCAAAAGTATAAAGTTATTTATGTATTCTTATTATGTCATAAACCAAAAAACTTAAATTTAATTAGGGACCTAATTTTTTGAAGGCCAACCAATCGAGAAAATGTAAAAAATTCTCCAACCAAGAAAGCGTATAATATTTATCATATACTTAAGCACATCTCCACTCGTCCGTTCTACTCACTTTCTACATTTTACCAACTAAATATATACCCTTAAAATTATTTATTAAAACTCATAGTACAAACTATAGTTCTTAGCTGGCTCAACCACTTTCTATATTCATACACTCTCAACTACTGAGGCTAATAATGATATTGTCCTATTAATACACTTCACAACTATACTCTATACTCTAATACCACGTTATACTTTCAAAGCCCCTCCTCTTTTCAACTAAATCATACCTGCCAATTATCTCTTCATAATCAATATCCTCTTACAAGATATTAATAACTGTCACGAGCAAACCAAATCATTCCTAGCTATATATATTAATTAAGTGTATATATAGTTTATATTATTGGTAACACCCTCCACTTCAATCTCCATTACTCACCATTTTCTATTATACACTACTAAATTTCCTGCCATCTAACTTCCATCTTACATAATTCTTAATTATTAATTTAAACCTCACATTCTATTATTAGCAACAAGATTATTGTGAAATAGAACACCACGTGAAGATATTAAAACACCTCTGATTGCTTTTATAGCCGCTTCTAATTCTCACTTAACCGTGGTTCGCGAATAATAAATCACATTATCATTATTTATATTCTCCATTCATTGACAGCCAGTTTTCCTGAGGTGGACAGACTCTTTGTACTTCACTAATCGAATCTTCTCACGTAATTGTGTTAACTATAGCACATACACATCTTTTTTATTTATACGCATGTCTAGCAAACAAGTGCCCTTAACACCAACAACACCATATATCCTACTTAAACACCTTAGAATAAATCGAATAATCCTACTAATGATTATAAATTTTATTATATATCATACACCTGTAACAAATCCATAAAACTAAACTAAATAATAATTAAAATAATTATTACTTTCTTCTCTCACTCATTTTCTCAATAATTTGTTGTAAATTGTGTAATGATTTATTAATTATAATTACCAAGCATCAAATTCCATCTACCATCTCTCTTAACCCTTTTAATTCTTCAGCCAATATCTATCCTCATCATGAATAACTTCTGACGCATCAATCTTCGGACTCCTAATAATTCCTTAACCTACCTAGCATTTAATACCTTCCTATAACAAACTTAACAATCAATAAATAAATTACGCTTATATACTTTCCCTATAATTACCATACGAGACTTCTGCTCGCGGTTGGCCTACCCTTAACACATCTTTAGGTACAAGGGTCATACCCTTTACGTTCTCTTCCTCCCTCCTATCCCCTTGCGATACTATTTACCCCCATCAACCCTATAACCGCAATTAAATAATTACCCAATATTCTTTCCAGATATATCGCGAATCAATTTATCACAATCTCGCGCCTCTCGTTCTGCTTAATCCATTTTCACTTTACATTTCAATCCCCTTTTGAAAGATAGACTGAGCAGAATTTAAATACCATTTCGACTTTTATGCACCAACACCATGCCGGAAACAGTGACCTTCCTTCCTTTAATTTAATAACTTCTTGATTCTCAACTCGTATTTAATTTTACCATATTTCGCTATCGGTCAGAGGCGGACAATCGATGTTATATAAACTTCAACAAACAGTCATTCTACTCTATAAACACGCTAATTAATTCCTAAATGTGTAAATGGAGCGAAATAGTTTATCATATAAAGTGTGCGATCCTATATTCTATGTCCCGTGTCTAATCAGTCCGTCAGTGGGGTGGGTCAAACGCAGTTATCAATACAGAAGGGCGACTATCCTTTATAGTTTTCTAAGGTGTGGGTTTGAGGTTTTGTGTATTATGGGTAGTAGGTTCATGATTATTTATTTGTAGTATTTTAAATAGAAATTTATGATGATATATCAAATCGTACTCGATTCATCTCGCGATAAACCCACTTTCTTATGGATGAGAGGGTTTTAATATGTGTGCGCACTATTTATCAACTTATAGGGTCATTCATGAGTGGTGTAGTAAGAAATATCTCGTGCAGATGCAAACACTCTCAAGATATAGATAAACCCAGCTCTCTACTCTACACCCCCTTTATAAACCTATGTCGGTGTGATGACAACTGCCCCTTGCAGGTCTCGAAGAGAGAGAGTGTGCACCCGAGAGCTCAGCGCTCAATTACTGCTGGACTGGAGCGGCTTCGCGAGATGATCAGCGGTGTATGTCGTGCAGCGCTCAATGGTTAGGAGATCGCAATCTCTCGGTGGTCTAGAGGGGATTTTATGGGCTCACACCCATTACCGCTCTCGACCACGAATCTCCGCGCGGATTTGGTAACCGTGGGGCTCGAGATTTATGCATCACTAAATGTCGTCGTTCATAACTACTGTGTCTCTATTATGACCGAGCTCAGATTGCCTATCGATCCATGATACATTATTGCTCATTACTGGGATACTCGATCCACTGCGTCCGGCGCCCAGGACAGGCACTCTCAACTACACTCGGCTCATTACTGGGATTGTAGTACTTGTTTTAGTACTTAATGTTGAGTAGTGATTGTTTATTGATGATATATATGTGGAGTATTGGTAAGTTTGTAAAGGTGTTACAGTTATTAAAATTTGTATATAATCATTAGTGATAAATTAATTGAGGGTATTAGTAGTTTTTATTTCATAGATAGGGAGCAGAGCGAAAGGCTTATATAAAAGATAAAGGTTTAATGTTGAGGGTATAGCTTATTTTATTATTTGTGGTTGGATAAATGGGTGGAAAATTAACCAATGTATAGTATGGAGGGAGAAGTGTAGACGTTGGTTTGCACTGATTTATAGTTATAGAGGGAAGAAATTTAAGAGTTAAATAGAGGATAAGTTTTGCCATTAAGTGTTGACAATGAGTGTCAATATAGATAGTAGGTCAATTATAGGAGTAAGAGGTATTATATTGGTGAAGGTTCGTGTGTATTGATAGATGTGGCGTGTTTATATCATTGTATTATGATAAGTAGTAATGTAAAAATTTGGTTTCGGATCTTGATGTTAATGATGGTAAAGAGCTGTGAAATAAATCGTCGTATATTTCTACTTATTATAATCTCTTTAGCCTAGGTTGTGTTCTTTGATCGTTGCCTGTCAAAGGCAAGGCGCTTCGCAGTGGGTGTTTGGCAAAAGCATCAAAACTTTTAGTGAGTCATGATGTAGTTCCGCAATATGAGATTTTATGTTGAGCGAGTTTGGCAGTAGAGGGACCAGAAGGCCCAACTCATAAGGCCCTTGCATTCTCTGGATATGAGTAAAGAAATAGGTAAGTCAAAATAGAGAGGAAGAGTATAGAGGAAAAGACTAAGATGTGACCAAAGAGACGCGAAAAGGTTGGAATATCTCTCTCAACGTCTCCCCCATCCATACCTCCGATATGAAAGGCGGTTGTACGAGTTAAGAATTATATACCACAGTCCTCCTAGAGGCTCACAAATATACTCTTGTGTGCTGTTGATAAGATGTCCGCTGTCTGGCGGTGGGGGGGGTAGAGGTTATTCGGTAAGTTCGAGTTGTAGTGGTCGATCACACTACGTGGAACTGATAAGTTTGAGCCACAGAAGAACCCAGACTTGTCCGATCAACTTGCATTAGAATAATGATGTGCCGCTGCAACAGGATTCTCTCACAAGTCGGCTATAGGATCCTAATATTGTGTAGTCGAGTTACACGCTCGACTGCTTTTTTTACGAGTGACCATTCACCATCGTGTTGACCATACGTAGCTCTCCATACTACGCATATATTATCACAACGCGTCTTTTTCCGTGAGTGTGTGCGCTATCCACGCGAAGAAATAAGTTTGTTATGTCGGCACAAAGTTTATGATCTGTGATGATGGGACGTGTGAGGTAGGGAATCTTTGTCTATGTGGTTATACTTAGGTAGATATAGCACATCGTTCTCTCAAAAATGCTCTGAAAGCTCACCACGTCCATACTCTAACTGTGTGATTTTTCTATATTCGTCTCAACGGTTGTCGCTGTCCGTGGGGTTTGCTCATTCCCACACCTCATATCACAAGCCCATGCTCTGCTATCGGTCACCTTTCTCCATAAAATTCTCTAGGATTTAAGATACTACTCACAAAACACTTCAAGATTTCATTCAGGCGGTACTCAAAGGTAGCAAGCAGGTAGACCCTGATCTTATACGTCGCGTTGTGTATCCTACAGTCTACCTTTCCCGTGATGCAGAGTCGCGAATTCATGATACAGCGAGCTCTCGAGCATTACTTAGATGACACTGTAGTCCTAAGGTACATGTAGGTCATCTTCTCATTGAGGATACGAATCGTTGTTTCCGGGTTATATTACAAATACGTTAGAATCTGTTATGATTTTTGTTTCTTCCTTAACTTTGTATTGTAGCTTGTTATAATAACATGTTGGTAATTTATACACGCTTCCCACTATTCGCCAAACAACTGATTTCTATTCTCTATGGTTATGAGGGTGTATGAGTTTCTAGGAATGTACGAGACGAAGATCGTACAGCCCTTTAAGGCTCTGTCGATGTTGCCAGTCGTACGTAAGTATTATTAGTATCTTTTGTCGCATATTATGTCGTTTGTCATGAAGTAGTTACTTGGCAAATGAAATCGCCTCGTAGTGTGCAGTTCTCTAATATATAAATCGAGGAATGAAAGAGATATTGATATCTTTCAATAATAGTTCCTGCGTGAACCAAGCTTATTTCATGATAAAATTGCACTTTAATGTGATTTGCTGTCGCAGAGAGTACTAATACTACTCTCAACCATCAGAGGCGGTGAGTGTGCGGTGTGAAGAAACGCGATCGTATCAAACTCTAACTATCACTCCTTTAAGTTTTCACTTAATATTCCTTCCTTTCCTACCCTACATATAGCAGCCATAATCGAGCTCTCTCTCAATTTAAACATACTGCGCACTCCCTCCTCTAATAGGTATTATCTATTTTTATTTTGCTCTAAGCCTTCTTTGACATAAAGGTTCTGAACTTCGTCATCCTTATATCACTTGTTTACGGCTACGGATACTAACGTCACGTCATTAGATAACTAGGTAGATCAGTACTTATACATGCTTAGTAGTATGAAATATACGTCCTGCATAGCTCAAAGTTCGTTTGTAACATTTCTTGCTCACCTATTAACCTCATTCTGCTATGTAGATTTATTTAACCATTCTTTTCAACTCTATCTTACATATCTCCAAACCACTTAAATTACAAAGGCACTCAATCACACTCTCACAAAGGATATGACATATGAGGTCTTACTTTACTTCTTCATTGCATGCATAGGAACAACACATCACTCTATGACTAAGGACCTGTTCTATAGCAATAGTCTATCCATACTTTACTTTCGGAAAGACTATTTCCCTCGATTGCTTATTTGAGTCTCTACCTCATATTGAAACATCGCTCAACAAACTGTCCAAAGAGTTGTCACGAATCAGGCACCACAAAAAGCTTTTTGTATTAACCATACTAGCTGGTCTCATGGTATTCTTTGATAGAGATATTACGTTCTATCCCATCTTGATACTATTTATTTTGGCTCATCTTTCTATTACCATATGATTCTATCCATATTACACTCTCTTGTAAATCCCCATCATCTCCTATTTACTACATACTTGTGTCAAATTTTAACAATTTATTTATCAACTCACTGTGTATGCGACAATATATATAAGTATTCTCCTCATATGTATCCTCTCTTCATATAGTCATTTCACATTTCTATTATATTCTTCTGAGCTACAAATTATATATGGCAATCCAGCACATGACATTCAACATCTTAGAATCTATATTAGCTAATTCCAGAACATGCATATCATTGAACTAGAATCACCATCTCACCTACAATACAACACTCACATATCGAACTATACTGATATTTACTTCTTACTTTTGCATATATAGTCATGTCAAAATCGTTATCTGCAACTGCTCACAATAGCTTCCTTTCATTTTACTTTTCAATATATTGCGTCTCAAACCTGTCGGCTTTAGTTCACATCAATACTGATTGATTTCTAAGTGTATCTCATCATAACTCCTTCTATTTATACCTTGTCCCCTACATTTCATCATATCATTAAATTTCTCCACCTAATTATTCTGTAGACCAATTTCTTTCCATTATATATAATCTCTCCATCCATGCTCCCCTCACTAACTATAGTACTTATATTATATAAAGAAACAATATGATATCCATCCGCACTCCTCCGACTTTAACGTCCATCACTTCTTCAAAAGTCTTTCTTCAACACAAATTAATCATACTTTTCACTTTCATTTAATTAACTCGTGTGTACCTATAAATGCCCAAAGAAGAATCAATACTTACACACACCTCTTCCCTCAAAAAAATCAATCATCTTCCTGCCATCTCATTTTCTCCCGTAACCTCAAATTAATCATCCCTTTTTCGATCTATCCAACCATTTAAGTAGACCAACACACACTCAAACTGAAGTCCTACTCACCCAGGTCCAAAACACCATCAGATTATTTCAAGTGAAAAGTTCAGTTATTCACTACGATATAACCCATCACATAAATATTCTCAATGAACCTTTCACAAAATCATTAAATATTTAACGATTTAGAATTCTACACTCAAACAAAACAAAATCTCATATTAACTCTTAGTGAGTGACCATAAGGTCTATACTCATTCAATGGAAATTCGCTAATAACTCCTTCTCTCCCCCCCCCCTTTTATTCCTCTCCACTCCAGCAACTTAAACATTCACCCCTATACCACTCGTATCTTGTACTACTCTCGCCTCTTTCATCTTTAGGTATTCTAATCAACTAAGTCATAGCAAATCAAAATTAACCCATTCTTATAACATTTTCCATTCACCTCTCTCTCTCAGAAGTTCTATCTACTCTTTCTATTACTTCTATACTTCAACCATTACTCCTTTATGATACATTACACATTATCACCACATTCGGATTCAACAATTTTCTGACCGATAAAGATATAACTCCAATATAGTCTGACTAATTCCTGTCTCCTTCGGTCTTACCCCAATCCGCCAGCTATAGAGATTATGGATTAGACTCATCCTCGGTGGTGTGTCCCGTTCCTATGCACGGAAAATTAGTGTTATAGTAGTGGGTTAGAGAGGATAAAGTAGACTAATGCATGACAGAACCCATTTATTTTTGTTTATCGCTCGTCGACACAAATATGGCAAGCCTAAGTCATAGTTTCGCCAGAGATCATATAAAATGAATTTCGTCCCAGTCCTAGGGTGGGACCCTTGGAATCAGATGCACTTACGAGGAAAGAGGGCTCTGCGAGTTACATTGGTGGGATATCTAGTGAGCAAGTTTATGTGAGGAGTGATCAGTGACCCGAAGAGAGTGTGACCATTCGCGCTCTCTCTCTCACGACCAACTTATGACACACACAAGAACCTTGCCCCGTGTTATTAACCTTGAATTTCTGTTCTTCGCCCTTGTGGCATTATTGTGATATACACCAAGATCTAAAGCGTTGTCAATCAGCGGGTACATAGTTACCTCGTAAGTCCGAAACTTATCATTGGTGCTCTTGAATAATTTGCGTCTTTACAGCTGCATTGTGAGCAAGTTTGTTGAGCTTTAGCCTGTGAATAGATAAGCGGGAAGGGACCCAGCATGTTTTCGAATGGGGATCGGTTTCCAAGCTGGTCGACTCCAAGCACAGCGTTGCACCTGATTTACTTCTTGATATTGCGAGGACGTTACCTATGACCAGGCACAAACCCTCATATCTGATCTTATGCGTGATGCTTTTCTAATATAGCTGGCCTATAGGAATATCTAACATCCGAGTCTTCAATAGTTACAACGGTCTCTCGAGTATATTAGAGATCATTGGTAATTTGCTTTCATTTATAGCCGCTCGTTGAGCTGATACAACCACTGCCTATGTCATCATGTGAATTAATCCGAATGTTAATGCTTGTGTTGTTGGAATTTCCTCATTGGTCTATCAATTATTTCACATCTAATATGTGCAGTTAGCCCATGCTACAGGTATTGTTAGGGTCGTCGAGTCTTTGGGTGACTACAGAATAAATTGTATACTGTTGCATAGAGGGATCTAGATAACTTCGCGAATATAAGACGCGTCGACTTGATATATCACAGGCATTTTAGTTTGCATCTAGGTCATCCGTAGAGCAAATGTGATGAGAATCGTGCCCAAGCGAAAAGGGTATGAAATCATTACTATTATGCGCTTGGTGCATGACAACAGACCTTGGTCCGGCACTCAAGACTTAAGTCCCTTTGTATCCACACAAAGCTTTAATTTGCCCCAGCCACCTTCTTTACCCATTGTCAACAAACTTCCAGTAATAGGTAATTTGCTCTTTATTTCGCTTTTCTGTGCATTGTCATCCGTTGCCGTGTTCCATTTCCTATAGAGATACACAACTGAATATTCTAAAGTTATATTATAAAGATACAGAGTTGATAATTATGAGTTATGATAATTCGCGAATTTGCACAAGAGAAAGATTTCGAGATTTCGAGTGAAGATTGGTGCACATCGCGACATGCGTGCCTCCGTTCTAACATTATACCGACGGAGATGTGACGGAGCCTTAGCATAATTTAGTGGCTACGAATTTACTATATCAATTGTTAACTCCTTTGTCCAATATTATAGCAAGACCATACATCCTTTTTAGCGCAGAATCCTCTCAAACTCGTCATCAGTGAGTGTGTTACCTAGCAACAAAAATAATAAGAGCCAAAGGGGAGAGATATTCATCGAAGACTGGAGGAATGTTAGGACACACAGGATATAAGTACAAGGGAGCGAACCCTTGCGTAATTGTTTGTAGAATTCACCTAGATTCTCCAAATCAAATTCTCAGGCTACACCGTGTTCCATATTCTGGTTACTGATTGTTACATATCCATCAGACCCGACATACACTGCCATTTGTGATTCTTGTTAAACAAACTTAATAAATAGAAAATGAGAGAATAACCAGTCCTCTTTGAGGTTATGGAGCTCAAGTGCAACACATGCCAGCATAAGCTATTGCTTTAGTAATTTGTTCAATAAACAAGAAGCACCGCTATCAGAATTCAGTCTAAACTTGTCAGTTGTACGTAGCGTTATTCATGGTCTAGGAACAAGGCCGATTCCCCTGGACACGTGCTCAATATCGTCTCTTCAGTCGATGGTGACAATCATCAAATTTTTAAAAGAACAAATTACAAGTGGACTTAACCAAGTGTGAAATCATTGATGTACGCATACGAAATATATTGTTAAAGGTATTATTCTACAGGAGCGAATATATGGTGTGAAATAATTAATAAAATATCAGAGCTGATATCGGAATACCCCATCAATATGATGGTCTTAAGACTTACACAACTAGTTTCATTGATCAATCTATAACAATAAGCGTATGTTAGAATTAAAATTACGTAATTGGCAGAAAGCCTACCACACAACAGCATTTATCCACTGAAACACCTGGCCCAGCAGATGATTGTTACACCCATGGATTTTATTAATCGGCATAATCATGAGGGCCCAGTTGCCAAGTGCCATAATACTTAAAAATATGAGTTCTTTGCTGATTTTACATATGACACTAGTGAAGAGTAGGTTAGAGAAGCACTTCTAGTATGGTCAGTGGCAAATATAGGCTATTATGCCTGAAAAAAGAGATGCTCTATGCTGTATGGATTCTTCTCGGAATTAAATTGGAAAGCAGGCAGTGTATTATGGTATCATTGTATTCGCTTCAATCTTCTTTGTTTAGTATAAATTTTATGTGGACGTGGGACAAGAGTGCTGTTGGGGCAAATCAAGATGTCCTTATTCGAAAAAATTTGTCTCTCGATGTTGACCTGTTAGCAAGAGGTTAAAAATAGTAAATGTGATGTAGACTATGGGATGGCACTTGGTGTTGAGCCGGGATGTGGGCCTTCAGAGGTACCAATTGTTTTTTTTTTTGGCTGCTATTTGACCGGAATTTAGGCTGGCAGTTCTGAGAGCGACCCACGATTAAAAAATATATAGAATCGAAATTCATAGGCAGTTCCATGTTACACCCCGATTCACAGATTAAGAGTTACGAAGAAATAATTTTACTATAGCTTACGACCTGGGATTATGGAAGCGTGGTTCCACTGTAACAACTTTAATAGGAGAAGTCTAGCTTTTCGCCCAAGGGATAGGAGGAGGAGCATAAGTAGACCATTTTCCATTAAGGGTAAGGGAAGATTTAAGGGAGCGAACCACCTCAAGGGGAGATTAGTTTTCTCTGCGCCTCCTGCTCTCTGACATAGCGCCGTTCGGTGAGTGAACTTAGCGCGAGAATAGATTACTGATATTGTGTGTAAACTTGTTTTGTCGTAGGAAGTGTAACATATATATAAGTCTATAACAGATGAGGATGTGATAAACTAGGGATAATTAGGAAGTTAGTACCTCTGTAAGAAAAAATACGCAATGCGTAGCCACATAGCTGAACATTGTGGGTGAATACTAGAGGAGATGACATTATTTAAGATAAGTGAATCTAGGACACATGGTTAATATTTGGAAGATTTTGTAGTTTTGAAAGAGTGAGAGTTACAATGCTTATTAAGTGTCGCACGTGATAAAACTATGACTGTAGACGTATTCAAGTTGTATTTCGATGTAATTTGCTACCTTCTGCTTAAGATTAGATATAAATATTTCATAAAAGATGTTTATGGCGTAACAAACGTTTGTTATTTCAGCGTGAAGCGTGTGATTTGATAGGATAATTGTGGGGGGATCTAAGAGAAATGTGATCTCCTGGTTATTAAAATGAGAAGATAATAAGTCGACATTTGAAACGATATAACTAGAACTCTTTATAGATCTCACATTTTGATTTCTGATTTTTATTAGTATTTAATCAGTAATAATAATAAATCAAATGAATAATTATATATAATATTTATAGAAGGATATGAGCGAAAACAGGATGTGTATAGACAGGTATGAAGAGACGGATCAAGGATTTGGTGAAAGCGATGTCACCGATTGTTACTTGTTTAACGCCTGTGATTGATTGGTTTTTTTACGGTTTTGCGAATCTGAGAGGAGGTTTTTGGTAGGCGACAGGAGTATTGAGAAATTAGAAGTGTGGGCTTTTCTATATAAAACATCTGAGAGAGAGACTAAATTGAGGTGTGTGTTAAAAGGGAAAGGGATTGAATTTGAAGCGGGGGTGTGTGCTTAAGTCGGATAAGTGGTGTTAGCTGGATTAGGTGAAAGGCACTGAGAAAGTTAAGGGATTTATGTACTTACAGTCTCAAGTTGCTGTAGCTCTTCTCATATATTGATGCGTTGTTGTAAAGGTTAGAATCGCAGGAGTTTGAAACAGTTAGTGAGGTTCGAAAGTGAGTGGAGTAGCGGTCTGTGGAGTTGGACTATCAGTTCATTTTGCGCAATTAAGTCTCTCTCATAAGCTCTTATAAAATATGCAAATAAATGGAAACTTATTTCTTTTATTAGGTGGAAACTTGCGCAACGGTCAGTACCTTTCATCTGGGGGCTTTTGGTCCTTCTCAAGGATATTGATAACACACCGACCAGATAAATAAAGGAAAGAATCGACGAGCTCCTTTAGGGTGTTGGTCACGTCACAGGGTTTGGAGTCATATCTCCTGGGAGGTGGTAGATTCGAGTGTGTTGACCTCTTTTTGTGGCACAACGAGCTACCACCTAAGTTGACACCACCTTCAGGCATTGATTGTAAATCTTTGAGATTCATACACGTATACATAATAGTCGCTTCTAAAAAATTTCTGTCCTATAAAGTCCACTTGCAGAAATAAATTGTTTAAGCTATAATAACGGCATTTTGCAGTTTGAAAAATCCCGTAGATTTTTATTAGCCAATCTTTCTTCCATATTTTACATTTTAAGGGATGTATTTTGACATGGGAACTATAAAAAGCCTATAAGGGATCTATAGAGACATTTTAGCTTAAGGGATCATGTGAGTAACTATTCCTTATAGTCAGGCGAGAAATATTTCGGGAAAATTTTGTCTAACTCTGAGGGCAATTAAGGATATTAAAAGCACACACTCCTTTACATGTCGGTGAGAAAACGGAGAATTGGTTCATTCGGAGGAGCGGGGGTTTGAAGAGAACAAGAAATAATAAATAAGAAGTATTAAGCAAGAAGATTAAAGAAGAAATATAAGGAGGGTATAACCGTAGAAGAATTGACATCCTTATTTAAATACATACGTATTAACTTGCCTAACGATGCAGGTAAAAGGAAAATAAAAAGTAGCTGATTAACAAAGATTATTCACATTTTACTGTATATATAGAGAATTAACGAATTTTTGCCAAATATAATGCTTTCATTTATTAATATAGTTAGCTAAATGAATATATATTGTTATATTATTTATTTATTATATCTGTAATATTTATATTATTAACAAGACAGTGGCGACGAATAAAGATTAACAACACAAATCAAAAATATTAAACATATGTTTATGTTAAGCGAAATATGAAAGAAAAAATAGGTAATATTGTACGCCTTGGAAATTTTGCCTTAGTATAAATGGGTTTAAAATTTTTCAGCTAAGGGTAGCAACTCCCCTGATAGAGTCATATTAATTCTAATTCCCAAATGCATTTTAATGATTCTATTTGTAAAAGTTAATATTTAAAAACATGTCTACTATCTCGGTAGATGTTTCTAGTTAGCTGTATGAAACTACGACTGGTCTGTTGTAGTACCGCAAAAAAGCCAATAGCTATGGAGAGACTTTGTCGAGTTAGGAATGTCAGTAGAGAACTGAAGAAGAGTACGTAAACTGGTCGGCGAAGTCCTGCAGTGGAAAACATCGCATATAAAATTACTAAAACAAAAAAGAATATTAAAAGGTGCCATACGAGAAACGCAATATGTGTGACAAAATTTAAGTCAAAGATTGGCCTTCAATTTTAAGCAGTGTCTGAGGAGTCGTATCTGAACATTCGAGGGAGTTATATTTGCGGCTTGCGTCATAGAACGCCACATAGCATGTGGACACACACACTTCGAAGCCCTATGAGTGGTGAGATAAATTAAAGCTCACCCTTAACTATGTAACCTGATGGATTGCCATTCGTTGTTATAAATACTGTTTAATTGACACATTTGCCAATCTACCTCCTTATTGAGAGGTGTCTTTGTTCGCAATAATAATAGTTACCTTATAAATTCGAAGTCACTTCTTTAGGGGTACATTGTGGCATATTAGGACTCGAGAAAAACTAGTCTTAGTGTGTAAGATTTCAACAGCAACTAGATAAAGTATTGCAAATATTAAAAAGAGAGGAAAAACTACTTTAATATTTAATCTGAAAATAATTTTCAAAAACTTTTTAGTAAAATTTTTAGATGGGTAAAGGTGGAGTATTGCAGTTCATTCAGACTTTTATAAGCGTTCATTAATTATCTTGTCTCCAACTGACTTATTGATTAATTTACCAGTCATTTAATATAATACTTAGTGATTCGTTCGTCAAACCATTTATCACTCTAGAGACTACTTGGGAATAGACTATAGGGTACTATTATATATATATATATATATATATATATATATATATATATTATATATTTATGAGTGAATAAAAGGTGGATGATGACGATATATATATTAATATTATTAATATTATTTATATATTAATATATATATTTAATGTAAATTAGTGAATGGCTCATTAGTAACTGATGTAAATAATGGTAATGTAGTAATAGGGGTATAAGTTTTGTGATAATATAATGATTATACCTTCTTGAAATTATTTTTCTTCGACCACCCTCCTAACATTTTCCCAAGGAAGTATATATGGAGTGGAGGTGTTTAGTGAATGTGTGCGGTTTTGATGGCTGCAAAGAAGGAATTAAGTATTTTGGGGTTGTGAAAAGTGTTGCATGAGTGTAGGAGAGCAAGCGGTCGAATTCGGGAAAAGAAATAGGAGCGAAGAGATAGGTGAAGAGAATTAGCGTTATGATCATGCAGCAAAGTATATTAATCTACGTAGATAAAGAAAAGCATCGCTTAAGCAGAGTCGAGGCGCGCGCGCGCCTCCAGTAGCTCGAGTTGTAATTAATGGATAGATTGTAGGAGACTTACTTGGAGATAGTCAGACAGACAGAAAAAAGACAGTCTTCACATTGCGTGAGTGGGAGCAAATTCATAGGACCGTCAGATCTGAGTATCTCTCCAAGGTTGCGGAGTCAGCGAGTGAAGTCCTAAATCGTCAATTGTTAAGGGTATCATCGCCCTGGCCCAGTGTGGGTCCATCAAGTTACCCAACTCGATGCTTATCGCGCGCTATCAAACTAACGGCCGCCAGCCAAGTTCTGCGGACCTATTGCATTGCCACTTTCGTATATATATTTATTTCGGAATTGATGTTTCTCTGCTACTTCAAGGAATTTTCTCTTTGATTACGGGAATAGGTTCATCTATTCTTTCCGTGTGCATAGTTTTATTTACCGGGATTTTTCGTTGTCACCGATCTTCAATCCACTTTCTCTTCGGACACCAACCGTGCCAGCCGGTCGGTTCCCACACACTCTCCACACTATTACATCCGCTTAACCAACGACTTTTCATTCATCCTTTCCACATGACCCAAACCATCTCAACATTACTTTCACTTTATTCTCTCATTGCTGTATCCGACTGTTGTCGTACTGCGAGAGCGGAGACTGCACTGACCGAGCTAAGCAATACCATAAGATTGACGTTCATTCGGCCTCTTATAGTGGAGTTTATTAATTCGTGTGTTCAGCACCTAGCTAATAGGAGTTGGCCCTATAAGGAAATTTCTGTGCGACATGCTTGAAACACATTGAATGGACGTTATGAGAAAATGCTATACACTGTATGTACGCGAAGACATGGTAACTATCAACTATACTTACTATTACGATTAATTCCTTATCATGGATGTGTATACAAACAGGAGTGACCCCTCATGTAAGACCTCAGCGCACTTCAAGACTTAGTCACATTCATAGTGTGTGACATTCACTCGATACGTTAAATATGCATCAGGCACGGCGAAGCGTCCTACTCGCCAGGCTCTTAGTCTGCATGTGCTTTGGCCGTACTGGGCAATATCAACTTTCCAGCTGACTATCTGTACTTTCAACAGTGCAATTCCAGATATGCCCTATGTCTCTGCCAACACATAATGCCTAAAACTCTTTAAAACATCATAGCACTATGCGTGCCAACGGCTTGCTCATCATCTATGACGAATAACT
Source organism: Trachelipus rathkii (assembly GCA_015478945.1). Lineage (NCBI taxonomy): Eukaryota > Metazoa > Arthropoda > Malacostraca > Isopoda > Trachelipodidae > Trachelipus > Trachelipus rathkii. Next base: position 86,409 of record JABUQX010092566.1, on the reverse strand, counting down.
TATCACAAACTGGGACGTGGTCCTCCCGCACAACCATAACCATATAATATATATATATATATATTATAGAATTTATGCTTATGTATGGATATTTATATATGAGTAATTTATTTATTTTTATAGCGGAGTGAGTAAAAAGTATATATATTATATATAAGTAATAAAGGGTTTTAGTTTTATTTTCATCTTTTGGTTATTAATTTTTCTATGTATATTAATTTATAATGTGATAATTTTGGTAGCTATATATATATTATTATTATATATGAGGTTTGATATATATAAAGAAGGTGATAATATATATGATATATAGTATAATATATATATATATATATATATATATATAGTATATATAGTAGTGCAAGATACATCTTTTTTACTTGAGAATTGAGGTTTTGGATAGTATTGAGTATATATATATATATATATATTATTGATTATAGAATTATACGTGTTTAATTATAAATTGTGAGAGTATTTAGACTTTAGTAAGTGAGGGGTGCTATATATACCTAACCGTATATTAATTAATTGCGGTATAATATATATATACTATATAATTATAATATTATTTAGTTATATAGTATTCAGTGTTGGCGAATCTGAAATAGAGAGTTATTGAGAGTATAATTGATAGATGAAGATTTGGAGTATGAGTAGTATTATATGAGAATAGGAGGGCTTTGAAAGTAGTAAATCAGTTGAGATATAAAAGTCAAGTAGTAGTTTTATATAATGGGTTTTGTGAGTTTGAGGTACACTTACCTACAGTTTTTGAAGTTATGTTTATAATTGGTATTAGCTCAAGCTATAGAATCTCAAAGGGTTATTATATACTGTAATGAGTTATTATATAATATATTATAGTATATAGTATAAATATTTAATATTATATAATAGTAATGAATAGGTGAAATAGACGGACGATTGCAGTAGAATTATGTTTAAGTAGGAAATAGTTTAAGTGAGTAAATGCAGTGAGGATAGTGGCTGGTATATATATTTATTATGTGTCAATTAAATGTATTTCACAGAGGTGTGAAATATAAGTCTTTTTATAGTCTATATTTGTGAAGTGTTGCTAAAGAGATATCCAATGCTTCATCCAGAAACTTTCTCGTTATGTAAATGAATATGTTAGTTTATAAACCTGTGTTATTTATAGTATATTTTAGGTATTTAGTATAGATGATACTTATAATGTAATTCGGAATTAATAGTACATACTTTAGGAAAGATTATACCATGTTCGGATTGATACAGATGGACATAATTTTAATGAGTGTAGCTATATGTTAGTGACTTATAAGGTGTATTGTGAAGAAGAATATGACTTAAAAGAAGGAATATATATATATAAATTAATGAGATTTAGTGAGAGTTAGTGAGTATATATATGATATATATATATATAATATGGTGTGGTGAGGAAGGAAAGGTACGGTAAATGAGTGAGATAGAGAATAATTGTGGCGAGTAGTTTAAGATGGTATTTCATGTTGGAATAGTATATTATTGAAGGATAGTGTTAGTGATGTTATGAAATCGAGATAATATAGTGTGAGTATTACGTGGGTGTAAAGTATATATATTATATATAGATATATAGTACTATATATAGTATATATATATTGATTTGGTTTTTGTTGTGGTTTGCGAGGGAAATCCGGTACCGGCTGGAGAAAGAGGCCGGGAAAGAAATGGATTAGGTCGGTGAACGATATTGGAGCTGAAGGAGGGAGAAGATAATAAGAGGTAGGATGTGGTATGAGCAGAGCGAGCGATATAGAGGTGTAACAATGATGAGATTGTTAAAAAGTAAATGTTAGCACTAGGGGTAAGTGGTTATGGTTGTGAAGCTGAGGAAAGTCCATTGGTCGGGTTAGTCATGTTATGTCTCCACATATTGAGTGGTGAGGCACAGCGGGATGGAATGCAACACGTGTCCACAGTTTTAACAAATTTTATTATCGAATATATGTTGATGAAACTGTGGACACAATTCGAGTGAAGTGGAGTGCTTAGCGTTGCTCGATTGCGCGAAGTTAGTTGAATGGCAGAGGTCCACATTGTGGTCGGTCGCTGTGTAGCAGTATGAACAAGTCCATTTTGCTGGCAATAATGTATCATGTGAACTTGAGCCTCAACTAGTTCAATTAGTGGCGCTACTGGAAGGGGGCTCCTTACATCGTAAAGCTGGTGACTTGCTGCTTCGGCACGTGTGTCATGGTGCATTACTCGACTGCTTTCTGGTGACCGTTGCTAGTAGTACCAAGCACAACTCTAATATCCGGCTCAACGTGGGAGGACGTACAAAAGAGAGAGATAAATATGTAATCTAAAGTACAATGTGTTCAGTGGACAATCTTAGGGGACTTAGGGTCATGTAAGACGTGAGAAGAATTGATAAAATTGAGGAATAATAAATGAATTAACATATTAGAGAGTTTGTGTATGTGTGAAGAAAAGGGGTAAATGCATACCTTAGAGAATAATTATGAAAGATTGGGATTAGATTGGTTTTATGTTACTCATATAGCTCAGAAAGGCTAATTAGGTAATGAATATAGTGTCGAGTTGTCAGTTTTATAGGTGAATAGCTTAATAGTGGTGAGTATAGTGCTGAGGGAATTATCGACCGGCATTGGGAGGGACTGAAAGAAAACGGGATACTGAATATCAGATAAAAGGAATACCTATGGGCGTTAATGAGAAATATTAGTATTAGGATAGAGACGAGGAAGAAAGATGCATATAAACAGTGAATAAGATGAAATGTGACGCGGTTATAGTGTAGGGAAGAGTATATTAGGTTGATATAAGTATCCACCTGGGCCATAGATGAGGCATGAAAGTCCACACATTGACTGACAAGAGATGACCGTGTAGTGAGGGATCCGTCGTACGTGAATTCCAGATGTGAAAGCTATCTCATATGTGGTGATTTTCTGACCTGCGGACGAGTTCTCACTTAAAGGATATAGAGGGGTCGATAAGGCTGGGCTTTTCTTTTCGACTTGCGTGCATGCTTCTACTACTATTTTGTTTCCAGTGCATGCTACGCAGCCTTTCACCAGTCTTGGGGAGAGAAGGGTGGTGATGATGTGGTTAGTGTTGTTGAAGAGTAGAAGAGTCTTGAATTTATTCAGTTACTTGCAGATGGTTTTTGATAAAAATACAAATGCTAGCGTCAAGCCTATTATAGATGCTAGAAATATGAATAATACTAATGATAATAATACCATAGTGCCGAGGAAATGAGAAAAACTGATTCACTCATAGATATATAAAGTGACCTTATTATGGTAATATAAATGATATAGGGATATAGCGACAAAAGAATAGAGAATAAATAATATTGAGTAATAGAACATTATTTGAGGGTAAGTAGTATGAGGAAGGTATTTATTAATTTAATTCAATAAAAATGATAATAATAGTAGGAGTAATAATAAAATAATATCGCTATATATATCATAGATTGGAGGGATGCTTTGGAAACCCCTGAACTGACTTTACTAATACGAGACAATTATCTTTTGCTTATAGTGCGGGGGCTGCGTATGGGTTACAGGAGCAACGCAAAAGGATAATGCAGTTTTCAAGCCAAACAGCCGCGCTAGTTAGATGGTAGGCCACAAGCATATTCGACATGTTTACGACCGAAATTTCAAACATCGGGAGTAAGGGCAAAAAAAATTAGGTAACCGGGGTTACCACCAGATTGGGAAATATTGCGACAAATAAGACTTCGCCGTTTCAGAAACAATGTACCTGATTGCAATTCTACTACATTTAATCTGATCGACTAAATGGCTGAAACGTTCTCAGATATTAAAGGAATTGTATGATTTGGCATTCAGTCTGCTGAACAGTTTTCGATAGTACTAGTTCCCCTGCTTATAGAAACTTCTGGTTATATTTATTTAAATGCCCATAGATAGAGGTGCTTGAAGATAAGCCACCCCTGCTGCGTGTCAGAGGCCAGCCCGTACGTCACGGTTGGTCGAATTATTTGGTGAACCGATTTTTTTGTGCGTTTGCTTACATACGATCCTGGGTTACAGAGGTGTTTATCGATATCGAGTAGAGCCTTAGAAGTGAGAGGGACAATTTTAAGAAAATATGGATTAAAGACTAAAGTTGGCGTGAGTTGAGACGCACTAGGGAACCAATACTGTTTTTCAGGTCTGGAAAGCCAGGCCTATGGCTGGACTCTAGGCAAAAATTAAGATAAACCAATGGCATTTGAAGAAAAATTTCACTTCGCGCCAGAACTCCGTGAATAAACCGAATATCATCATGACTGGGTCGCTGCAGTGCTGATGAGACATACTATAAATGGACTCTTAGTTACTATGAGGAAAATACACACTTCACATTGGTTTAGCTTGAAAGTGTGCGAGAAGAGTGACTACAGTAACTTTCCAGAATGGACCAGAAACTTTTATATTGGTTTTTATTGACATAACGTTTATACCACTCCCCTACGAAATATATACTATGCCTTCGATTTATTTTCATTAGTGCTAATAGCTTGAAAGCGTCCGGGGAACGAAGAGAATAATTATTGAGATGTGGTAAATTTTTTTGACATTTTATTCTTTCATTGAAATTCCATTTAAAGTAAGTTATGATTGTGCCTTGAAATCCCTTACTTTAGAACATTAGGGCACGGTTACATCAGTTACCAATAGTGGTCTTGTATACGAGTGTTGTGGCGCTACTTATTGGGGGCTCAGACCAAAACGAAGGCAGCTGCCCGTACACCGCACCACTTCGCCCACACTGGGGAGGAGAAGGTAGCAACGCTTTCATGAGGGGATTGGCAAGAGATAAGTTATGATTCGTGAATTTGGAATTAAAGGAGATATAACTCGTGTGAGGGAATAAGATTATATAAAATTAGGATTATGTATGGAGTCTTTCAACACTTGGAGCCATTTCAAGGAATGAAAGTATTATAATTCTCTACTATTAACGATAAAGTGTAATTGTTTAAGCTTTATGGTTTTTAATGATTTATTTAAAGGGAACAATAGATTATTGATTTAGTGTTATTTATTGTTGGATAAAGAATTTCATTCGGTTAAAAAAAACGTGGCACGGTGCAGGTATTTTTTGGTTGATATAATTAAAATAGAGGGCAGAAGAATGGTGATTTGGTGGGGCAGCCAATTATAGGTTATAATTATAGTAAATGGTGGTGGTGGTGTATGATAATAGGTGGTATGGTATTAAGTTGGTGGATGGTGTAATAATATAATAATAAATATAAGGTGCTAGTGTTATTGGTGTATAGGTGGGTTATAGTTATTAGCGTTGGTGGTTTAGCGTATGTAGTTATTTAAGGAAATCAGGATTTGTATATAGGTGGATAGGTTTACTATAGTAAGGGTGGTAATATAGGTAGAGTAATAGGTAAGGTGGCGCTGGTCGATAAGAGGTAGGTTTGAGTGGTTGAGTGAGAAAATTATTAGGTGGTGGTTGTAGTTTGTGGTTGGTGGTGCGTGGTTGAGTGGTTTATGAGTAGTAGATGGTTAGTGTAGGATTGAGGTTATATAGTTAGGGTGGTGGATTAGGTTATGGTTATATAGGTAGGTTGGATTTAGTATAGGTGCGTAGGTGGTGGTTTATTATATGGTGTCAGTGGTTAGTGCTATGATATATTGTCGTGATCCTTCGACCGGGTAGGGCTTGGTTTGCTGGTAGAGTTTGAGATGAGTGAGGTGGTGGTGGTGAGGTATGAAAGTTTCCACAGAATGCACTGGTTCATTTCGTGGGTGTCAGTAATGGTTGGCTGTATTTTCATATTGTTCGTAGGATTTTAGATTATTATTTGGTATGAGTTTATCTATTCAAGTTGCTATGCAGTTGGTTAAGATTACTTTTTCTTAATTGACTTCAAAGAGGGTCATGTGTAACCAAGCAGTTCAGAGAGTAGTACTAGTCTATTGTAATAGTGGTGGTATAATTAAATTAAATCAGTTGATACAATAATGCTAATGGTTAAATTTCGGCTTCAATGTGTACATTTCTATTATTTTGGTGGTTGTGAGATTAGGGTAGAATATTTCTCTGTAGAGCTTGTGTTAGTGGTTTGGTTAGGTTATAGGTGAGTTAGTAGTTATAGTTATAGGTGGTTAGCGTGATTATGAGGTTAGGGTTAGCGTATAGGTTAGCGTATAAATACGTTATATGGTTATAGCGTAGGTCGGTGGTATACCTAGTGTATAGTAAGGTTAAGTATATAGGTATAGGTATTATATGTGTAATTTATAAACTAGGTATGATACGTTATAGGTAGATCAGATTTAGGTTTAGATGATATGCGTTAGGCTGTACTAATAGTAGGTGAGTTATAGTAGTATATGGTGTGTAGGTGGTCGTAGAGTATGAGTAGTGTATTAAGTACTAGTATATATATATAGAGTTATATATATATGGATGTGTTTTACTAATTTGAAGAGGATTGTAGTACTTATTTGGTGCATTGTAGGATGGAGGTAGAGTAACGTGGGGACTGGTATGTTTAATAAAAGAGAACTATGATGTCACAATACGAGTGGCGAATTTAGCCATTGCTCTATAAGCTTGTACCTATCGTATCTAATGCGTCTCAACTCCAAGCAACAATATTATTTTTTCCAAATGTTCTCTTGTGTTCAGGTTTTTGTATGCTCAGGGCATTGAGCTGGTTTGTGAAGTTTGTGTATGTCAGAGGTAAGGTAGTAGGTATATAGTGGCTTAGTCTATACGTTGTATGAGTCTATAGTTATAATTATAGTCTATCATTACGGTAGCTTAATTAGGCCCAGGTGGTTGGGAATTTGAAATAGTGCCAGATGTGATGTATTCAGTGGTGGTTAATTACTAGTTGATTAGTGATAGGTTAAGTGAGTTTGACGGTGTATGTGGTGCTGTTAGGTGGTTTGATAGTTTTATAGGTTATATATTATAGGTTATAGGTTAGTGTATAGGGTGGTGCGTATGGTATTAAGGAGTACGGTCTAGGTGGCTTAGGTATTAGTAATTACTATATATATATATATGTTGACTTCTGTTTCTCTCCAGACAACCGTTATGTTGTTTTTTTTAGTGGTGGTTGCGTTAGGTGTGTAGGTTGAGTTATTGCGTTTAGTAGTGTAGTGTTTAGGTGGTTGGTGTATAGTATTGGTACAGCATTTAAATTAGCATTAATATAGAAGGTCATATGCTAGCTTACCTCAATTTTACCCAAATATAGAAAGTATGAGTTATGATGATTGTAAGGTGGGTAATTATGTAGTATTACTAGGTACTTGGGTTCATGATAAATATTATATATATACTGAGTATATATTAGGTGATTAGTATATAGTGGTTCTAGTAGTTATATACTATATAATTTTAGTTAAGGTGCGTTATGGAATTGTATATATTACTTTTATTATATTGAGGGTTTATTGTGTAATTAAGGTGTAGCAAATGCTTCCTTAATTAATTAATTGATTAGCGTCAAAGCAAGTGCCTATTTCTTAATTAAAAAAATTTTGTTCTTACTATTTTAATGAAATAAATTTAAATAGTTAAAATTTTGGTTTTAAAATTGTAGAAAAATTGAATTTAAAAAATTAATTTTTTAATTCAATATTTTTATTGAAATTTTTTTTTTCTTTTTAATGAAATTTCATATAAAAGAGCAAAAATGTTGCGGATCTCAATTGTGAATCTGTGTAGTGTTTGCCTCTTTAGTAATTTAGATACGGCACTATTGTACAGTTTTTTCTCGTCTTTATTTTTTGTAATTGTAAGAAAATGTTTCACAGAATCTCAAAAAAAAAAAAAAAGTTATTTGTATATCCAAATGAATGATGAAAGCTTTTCACTTTAGTTCTAATACTTAATATGATGTAAATATTAATAATGAGAAAAGGAGATTGACTGCTTGGCAGTTCTTTTTGTATCTGACAAAAATATAAATGAGTGGATTTATGTAGTTTCCATTACCTATTTTTTTATATTGGTTTTTTATAATTTTATAGTATATAGGTTTATAGTTTATGCACTAATTACTTTTTTTTTTTTTATTGGTGGAATACATCTGAAGCGTTACCAATTATTTTTTTTATTAGCAATAGTTCGTGTAAATTTCGATAGTTGGGAGTGGTTGATATGCTGAATCGTTTAGCTTGCTAGGGTGGGACTTCTGAATCCTCAAATAATCTTAAGCATTCATCAACTTATTAAAAGTGAAACGAAATCTTTTTGTACTGAAACTTGAAAAAAATTTAATTTAGTAGTGAAAGCATTCATGATTACAAATATAATAGTGAAGTTTAAGTTCTATATACTCATTAAAACTAGACTAACATATGAATGCTTGGAAAAGAGTTGTGAATCGCACAGGATCGAGGTCTAGATCCGTCTCGGCAGAAGTTGACTGAGTATAGTGCACTGCTGGTGTGTAACGCGGTCGTCACTTGCGTATGCGATCCAGCGCCTGCGGTCCTCGGTCCCCTAATCCCTTTATTTGACCTTATATTGATATTGTTGTGCTCTTCGCGTTTTCGAAGTTGTACATATATTCGCCAAACTAACTTAACATATTTGACCTATTCCGCATGTAACTTATGCGTCGTCACGCGTGGGTACCCAGTCACCGGTCTTCCCGTTGGACCCCATTAATACGACCATACTGATCTTGTCAGGGCGTCTCGACTCCTCTCTCAAGCGTGTATAATTCTGACTCTCCACCCCCGAGAACAATTTACCGTATAATTCAAAAAGCGATGACTATTTGTCTCGTACAGCCCTGTCTTCGTTGACACCGTCGCCACTATATCGAACCGCACTTTCCCCCCCTCCGCGTCCTGACACTGTCGCTGATACAGATAGGTGAAACGTCCTGTCCATGAGGAACCGAATGGGGAATAACTGGCGATAAACGTGCCGCTCACCGATGCCTACATTGCTCGTTTAGCCCCCCCGGCAATCCTGCTTCTCCACATTCGTTGTACGGTTCCTGTAATCTGCCGTTGCAGATCTAATTTGAGCGTATAGGAATGGTATGGTTTTTTTTTTGTCCGTCAACTACGTATTAGAACTCCAATCAGACTCTATGGTCAGCAAGTTGGACGGTTGTGAAGAAGTTCTGTAAAGAGCACATGACATCTTTGATCATAGAAGCTTTAGTGGGAGAAACAATAAAACATCAAAGTAAGAGAATGAAGAAATTCTTTTGTGGTGAGCACATTAGTTAAGATCCCCCCCCCCCCCCGCCGAGTACTTGTACAAGGTGACATTTCACGCAGTTTTAAAAAGTTTGTATGCGCAAATAGGATAAAGTATACGCGTATAGGATAAAGTTAGATGTATTTTCTTAGATAAGTATTTGTACGAGCACAAATTAGAGGCTCACCTATTCTCCTTTAAAGCCTTGAGCTTTTGGGTCGTCTGATCCGAACCAAGAGGCCTCAATATAGAGTTTCGCCTTCCTTACGGATGTGCAGTCTTAGGAGGATAGCCGCTATCTGACTACACCTAGAAGTTCAAAAAGTAACACTTAGACCACGTACATTTAGCAAAGTAAACTAGACCAAGTTCAAGAAAACCCAAACTGGTTTAATCAAATAAAGTCAAGAGTTTCGGTATAAACATTTAAATCGAACTTAACTAAACCCTTGTTTTCCCTGCCGATATAAAGAAATTTAAAATAAACGTAAGCACCAGAGATGTAGGAACTTAAAATAAAAAATAAAATAATTTTCATTGCAAAAATAACAAACTAAAGCTATCCTTACTACTAGCCTCGAGATTCAAACAAAGTAGCGCAACTTGACAACAAAGTTGCAATAAAAAATTAAAAGTACAAAACGTTAAGAAAGATCCCTAAAAACTTTTAGAACGTTAAAAATACTGTATATTTGAAATATAGTGGTCGTCTCACAATTAACAAAAGAAAATAAAAAGTACTTAGTACTGCTTATCTTAAGATTCAAGCAGGTAATGTTATGAGAAAAGTTTTCACATTTGATATTAAAATTTCAATCGCGAAAAATCTAAAATAGTAATAAAAAAAATTGGATAGGTTTAAACTAAAATTTGAATGAACATTATTAGCGAACACCTATTGACCACAACCATTGGATTATAAATCCATAATTAAAGTAGCAATACAAAATTAGTATTTTAATAACCTTCTTCAAAGCACTTTCGTTTTAAACCAAAGATTACTACCAAAATTTAAAAGCAATTTCTGAATTTCGATAGAAATCTGTATCATTAAGTATAGTCAGCACAAAATCGTTGCAATTATTATTTTTGGTAATTACTTTTCGATATCAAGAAGTTTGATTAAACATTTAAAACTTTAAAACTAGTCGGGTGAAAGGAAATATAAATAAATCCTTTAAAAATTTTTATTGAGGTCAAATAAAGCTATAAAAATTAACAGGAAATTCCTTCCCTGAAATATCACTTCAATAATACAAATTGAAAACAAGTTTATAATTATTAATTAACAAAAAATTTCTAAAATAGAGATGTTTCTTAGTTATACTCAAAATAAATACAAGGCAATTACATAACTGATTGAACAGCGCAGTAATCAAGTAACCTATTTATCTCAATCAATTTCACCATCTGATAAGCCTTTTAAAAAAAAAAGGCTGTGGTCGTGGCCCATATGCAAAATCTGAATTTCTCGATTTGCTCAATTACAGTTTTAACAAGCCTGTTGTAGTCTTGATATGAACACTAATATTATCCTTGTTGGTATGTTCCCTTTAAGAATTAGTTCCATTTATATATCTATACCTTATGAGAAAATTGCAAATGGTAGTTTTTATTAAAGATTACTCTCATAGCATCTACCTCTTTTGAAATCTCAATGACGACACAAAGATAGGTTTTCAGTATATCAAATTTCAAAAATTCGTTTGCTTCTCAAACAAAATTTTGCTTAGGATTAAATCTCGCATTTTACACCTACCTGGCCTTTCTTATTTCTTTTTTTTAGGGAACAACAAAAATTATAAAATGTTATGCTTTACAAAGCGCTAAAGTCGCTCATTAATTATTTTCACATAATTATTATTTATTAAACCAACAATCTAGTCGTCTGGTATCAATTTAAAACATTACAGGTTAAGAAGCAGTTTTTGAATGTTGTGTAAAGCCATCCTATGTCCCACATGGTCAAAATAAACAATTTCCTTAGTTTTGCTCTAAACAAGGTCAAGACCCAAACAACAATTATCTACTAAGTAACTATGGATTCAGGTTATTTAATAAAGAAAATTTAAAAATAAATAGAAAGTAACAGTATAACTACTCTATAAAGATAATAATAGTTCAATGAGTATAACAGCCTATTAATCATACTAACAAAAGTTAATAGATGAGTAGTCCAAATCGAGTTGAGCGTATCAAATGATATCTACATACAAAACCACATTTACACTACCTTTTATTTTAAGCTACTCATTATTTCAATGAGAATTCATTTTCTCACATTATCTAGTTGTTATATTCATAGTAATACTCTAATCAAAATAATATTATTACACTAGAAACCGTCTAACCTTGATAACTACCATATATCATCTTTACACATTACGTATCTGAACTAGTAGTGGGTTGGTCTATGAAAATTCTATCTGTAAAAATCGTCTCCAACAAATTGTTTTAAAATATAGATAAAATCAGACAAGACCAGATATCTCAATTTTGAATCAGTCATCTTGATTGACTCTGAGCGTAACGTCACAAACCAACATAATTACGAAGCAGAGCGAGAACATTATTTAATAAAAATTTTTGGGAGCGACTTCTAATAAATCATTTTGTTAAAACTCTTGATAGCATAAGTACCGCTAAAGAAAAAATTAGGGACTATCTGCGATTCTTTGACTCAAAAACAGCACATGGAAGATAAACATTCGATATTCTTTTTAGTTCAAATACAAGAATACTATATTTTTTATAATCATTCTCTGCAAGGCTAACTGGACATAACAGGTCTCACAATGTATTATTTAAGTGTTGTGGACTTTTGAAATTAGAATAGCACATATTTTTATATTTTAACATTTAACAAAAGTTTAACCATAATATATCCTAACTATAGATAATATATCTAATAACATGTACTCAAACGTAATATATATTGAGGACTGTATAATACATAATATAAGTTTTTTACATCATGATATTAATAAGACTAACAAATCATACCTAACTAAGTAATATAATAACGCATATCATATATGAACAATAGTACTAACTAATACCTTTAACTCTCGAATTAAAAACTTATATCATATAAACAGATAACAAATTCCATACTTCACAGGATGTATATATTAACTATTTCTACATAGAAATAAACCAACGAACATGAGACGCTAGTTGGCTAGATACATAAAATCTATGTCTGTACTAATATCGACCTTATTCAGTTTTGTAATTCAAAAGAAACTCACTAGACTAGCGAAATTGTTGCTTTCATTATAATATTGGTATTCTTTCACTTTATATCATTAGAGTGAAAGAATTAAGACTTTACATATATGAGTTTATCTTGTATCTTTATTTCTATAGCAAACTTGTTATTTGTCCTTAATTATAAATTAACTACATTATTATTTCCTCTTACAGGAGTATTTTCTTTTGTATATTCATTTTGATTTCAGCTGCAGCTAGCATCGAACCTTTGAGAGTATTGGTTCATGCTAATTGCCTAGTTTAATTTAGTTTTTAGTGTTTTTACTAAAAAATTTTACTATCTTTTATTTAATAGTTAAATACTTATGAAATTAGAATAGCACATGCCATTGTTTAATATTCTTAAAATGCTAGTGTATATAAACAGTAAATCATCGTTAAAATCAAAGCCCTAGAATTACCACCTGCAGCTATTACTCCCTACATCCTCAACCTAATGATCATAATAATTACTATTGATTCTAACGATATCATATGATACCTATTCATCGATACTATTTATGGATATATAACAGTCATTTAACTAATTATAAACAAAGTTTTTTTTAACTATAATTTAATTTTAAAACTATGAACATAAGACTATATATATTATAACAACACATAGCTATAACGCTAATCAGAATATAATACATGGCTAAAGCATTACTATACATCTTTAATAGCAACAAATGATATTAATCATGCAAGATTGTGAGTGGAGACCAGTTACAAGTTATTGCTATGCTTCATTCTCACTCGTGTGATAGAAATACAAGGATATTTCTTTTACTCATTTGGACTGAGATAGAAGCTACATATATCGGTTAATATTGTATTTATTTCAAAAACATCATATTAGAATAGGCAAATCTAACAATGCGATACATAACAATGACCACTTAACATCTATTTATTTTCAAAACCATTTAATTAATTTCAATACTAATCATGCGCTGACAGAGGTTTCTGTAAAATTTGAGCTAAATTCTTATATTAATATCCTCTCAGAGATCAACCACCTTTGATATATGAGATGTTAAATATATAATTACACCTCATTGCAACAATGAAACTAATTTTTCTGAGATAATATTTTTGTCAACTAATCATATTCATCTCTTCGCTCCGAAAGAAGATAAACGTAGTTAATTCACATTCTATATGTGTCATTTAAAGCATACTTCATGTATATTAATTCGCATTTATACGGTGATAAACCACTGTTATTACTAATGTATATTAATATAATCTGAGACTTACGATTAACACCATGAGCTATATACATGCAAATACATCGTATCATGATGTCATTAAGTACATCTGAGTGTTGCTATGAGTCATAGAGCATCTCGTATAAGATGCTATGTTATATAATACATTTTTCATATCTTTCCAATAACTTCTAAAAGATACACCCTTTTAGTAATGATTAATATTTTCAGGAAATGTATCTATACTGCTATTAGTCTCCGAGAACCTTTGAAAGAAGAGCGGCCAAGATATAGCACTGGAGGTACATACATAAACGAGAGAAGATGCGTAATCTATGCGAGAGTGCTTTTAATATATTTGTATGTGCTCATAACATTATGAATGCAGCGAGTGAAAGCTAGAGTGTGTGAGATTAATCAACTCTTTTACGTATACTCTATCCCACTCAGATATTTCACTACGGATCAATACATTGGATTGACATCAATATATCCGTGTTCCACATGCACATTGGAGGATGAAAGTTTTCGTGAAAGTATACATGGTGAGGCGATGTCGATATTAAATCTATTGTTCTTCTAATGGTGATTCTTCGTGTCAGGAAAGTGATTATATTAGAGGTGAGTCATTTGGATGTACTGTTGTAACTTGGCGTGTTATTTAGATAAATACAATCAGAGATGTAACAGGATGTCGTACGCGATTCGAGGTGATTAGAGGAGTTTTTATTTCGTTTATCAACGTCAATTTTGTTTTGTTAGTACTTCGATCAAAGTCATGATTTCACCAATATATGCTGGTGCCGTTATGGCAGGGTATTGTGGGGTTGGTGCAGGTTTGGAGGGGAGAGTGAGAGATATAGGATAATGGGGTGCGGAAAAGATATGGTTGGAAGGGTGAGTATAATGTGTTTAGGTATGTTGTTGTTAGGTTTACGGAATAAATAAATAATGTTTATGGGTATAGGTAGGTACGATTTTTTATTGGTAGTGTTGTTATACTTAACTAGTAGGATAGATAACACATTCTGTATAAGACATTTCATATCTATATCAAGCTTAGAGATGCTAGGATAGATGATGTGTCTATATGATGCTAGTGTATCGGCACAGACGAATAAAAGTTCTTTAATAGTAGTGGATATCGTATGGAGATACTTTTATATCGAGTCTTGCAGAAGTGTTCAGTAGATAGAGAGAGTCGAGTAGTGCAGAACAGGTCATCAGGATAAGTCAGATGATGAAGGTGCGTATTCATTACAGTCTCTCTACTTATGTGAGCACTGTGAGTTGTAGCTAATAATCTATTAGTGATAGGTCGCTATCAGATATGTGTATAGTATATACCCATAATCTATGTTAGGAGGGAGTCTCTCACCAGCAATTCGTTTGTACTTTGCTTCTGTATTTGTATTTTCTTTGTGTATTCATTAGTAATTAGTTAAAGATAGCAAAGTACGGAGAAATGTTCATAACTTCCTCCCACTTTTCGAAACATACGCACATACCTCTGATTAGCTGGGATTATTCCTCTTTCCTTAGTGACAAGAGTGCAAGATTAGGGATTCGAACCATTATAGCGGGTAGAGTTATAGGGAATATTTGTGTTATTATATATATTGATTAATCAACGAGGAGTCGAAGTATTTGTCTGTGATATATTGTCGTTAGAGATGATTTATAACATACGATTAGATCTATTGAGTTCGGATAATAGTAGCTTATCTATATAACAAGAAGTACATATTGTCAATATACCATAACACTATTCACAGGCTAATACTCAATCTTGATTGAATTTTTTATTTATTTAAATCTATTTAAAAAAGACACATCCTTGGTGATTTGCGGGTTATAATATCGCTCATGGAAAGAAATAGATATTATGTATTAGCATGATAGTCTCTATTAGAATATTATGACAGTGAACTATTTATTATGGAGATTGTATTTGTGAATATCTTATACTCAGACACTCTGTGTTATAAGATATATTATGTTATTTATCAAAATGGATAAATAGTCTTTTTAGTGTCTTAAGGAAAGTTTTTTAAGTACATCTTATAGAGAATATTGGCAATTTTTAACACGAGCACTGCGATAGATAAATCTAGTACAATGTCGATTTAAGTCGTCAGAGTAAAATCAAAAACACCCACCACACCCCCCTTTCACCCTTGACCCTCCCACTTCTACGATCTATTATTCTATTGTCATTCAATGTTCTGTGAGCACATCGAGAGTGTAGTATTGTTGGTTCAGACTCGGAACTGATATATGATGATAAGAAGAAGCAAGCGAGCTCGATCGAAAATTATAGGTCATTAATATATACTAGCTGGATGCAGAACGGTATAAGTGTTATGATCGCTATGTATATTGATTCTCTGACATAAGCGTTGGCTCCTTGGATATAGAGCAAGTGCATTATGCTTCATAAAGGTTTGGACGTGATAGCGTGAGGAATGTGATCTATATACCACGAAGAACACTGTATGATCATACCTTTAGACATCGGACAGAGTATCTTGTATGAATGATGGGACGGTAGACAGTGTAACAAAGTATCCTGATATCTGTATATCTACAGTAATTTGGGAGTACTCCATTTAAGAATTACACATAACAAATACATCATGTGTAAGCACTTAGGTTAGTGTGTGTATTCATACTTTGTGCTTGTCCACTATCTTACATAAGTGCGAGTTTTTCTTTTTAATTGAATAAATTTTAGTAATGAACTACATATGAGTTATAACTATAAAAGTTTGATGTTGGTAGTCTTTGATCGAGATTGAGTCATGATAGTGGCTATCGAAGCGATGTATTAGGAAGCTATCGATAACGAATATTTGTGCATATTTAATAATAAATGTACGTGTCTATAGTATGCAATCATCTGAAATAGAATATAAAACTACAGATAATGATATTCCTATCAGCCGAGTGAGATTGTTCCTTTTGTTTATATCTACTATCTCTAGTGTTTAGAATATCAAAAGCTTAAGTATACTAAAACAATGTTAACAAAGGTTTTCACACTTGATTATATAACAGTTATAGATTTGAGTTTTGAGTAAACTATAGTATGACATACGAGAAGAAATGCTAGTCCATATAACGTAAGCGCTATGTACTGGTAGACACTTCAGGTAAAGCTCGTATAGTGTTGCTCTCAAATATCTGCGTCTTTGTTGATATATTAGAAAGACGCCTGGTCGGCAGGTAAAACCCGCTTAATATCTCGCAACACAATATAGGTGGTCAGAATTCCCCCTGTCTAGAGGATACATCAAACTCTCTTTACAAGGGACGCATCCCAGTAAGTAGTCATACTCCTCACAGAGTCATGTATTTACAATCCTTCACAAGACACTCGACGATCTACTTATGATGCCGCTGTTGCCAAATAAGTTCCTTAATCTCGTATTTTGTTTATATCATAAGTGTTGCAGCTTGTATTCTTGTAAACATCGGCATCTACTTCTAATTAATTTTGTAAGCTTTTCAAATTTTGTTAAGATCCATCGGTATATTCGACGGCTTAAATGCTATGACCTGTATCGCAAGTTATTGCCTGTATTAGAGGTTAATCATATCATTGTTTGTAGCTTTCATTACTAGAAATGTTTATCAGATTCATTTCTGTTGATCAGTTTATGATTCTCTCTGATATAACTAGGTTATTTATTTATCTGATCTGAGAAAATTAAAAATGAGAGCACACTCAAAAATCAGCATGAGTTATCTACGATGGTGATCATCGTAACTCTATATATGATGAGGAATCATTTATGCGCACGAGCGAGTGCATCATCTCATATATGTTTATGCATACTTTCGTTAGTGAGTCAAAGTCTCAATAGTTCTCAAGAGATGCTGGTTATATTGATACTCCGCTTTGCAAACTAGTGATAGGAGTCACCGATTCTTTGGTAAGAAGGAAATAGTGTGGTTACTTAATGCTGTATTATTCTGCCGATGTATATTGCTTGAATATAAGAGAGCTCCGGAGTTTTGAATAAGGTGATTGAGCACGAGCTTTTGTCGTGTTAATATTGGTGTATTTGTATGAGGTAAGGTTAGATGATGATATTTTAAAAAAGTTTTATTTAATATGAGTTTCATAAAAGAGTAAAAATGTCTAATCTCGTCGGAGTTTTTATAGGCTCCATTTGATCTGATATATGCCTAATTTTAAGAGATTATTCTACCACCTATGTAATGAGCTACGAATTGTTAAGTAATGAGATTCTATAAAGTCCTGATTATAGCAATTATTTTGTGTCTTTCAAAAATAACATTAACTAACATCTACGAACCTCCAGATAGTATGAAAAATTAAAATCTTGGTATTTGTTAGAGAAATGATAAGTTTTTCGTAAGATACTTTATCTGTGTTAACTAGTGAACGTATGAAGTGTTAGTAAAACTTTAGAGCATATTAAGAGTTAAAGTTTGTTGGGTATAAATTTATAGTGATTGCTCAGCAGAATATTGCTAAACGTTCATATTTTATTTAATTCAAGTTCAAAAATGATGTTATTATCGATAATAGTAAGTGGACTACTTTATGTATAGATACTTATATATATCTATATTATGATGCTTATATATAGTATCGATTATTGATAGATGGTCACTTTTGATAAGAGGGTTTTGAGTTAAGCATAATACAGCATTAGCTTTAGTTGTCATTAATTATAGTATATGTTGGGATAAGTGGGATACATATGATAGTTTTTTGTATTACCTAGTTAAGCTACTTTTACCTTTGAATTAAAGTGTATAGGAATTTTTACTATATGAGTATTTGAGAATATGTTAGTAAGATTTATATAATTCATTAACGTATGAAAGTATAATATGTTAGTTTCCTCCGTGCTTTGCTACTATCTCATTCCTCCTACTAATGTGTGAATGGGGTGCAGCTTTTATTCGATGCACTCCTCTAGCGTAAAAATTGAATGAGTGTTTTGTAACCAACAGTACTTACCTTGATTGGAACTGAATATATTACGTTGAGGATACTCTGGTATGAGTCAGATATCAAAAAAAGAGATAATGATATACACCATTAGTGGTCTTGCTTCAAGACCGACTCACTTACTAGGGCTCTCACTGTGGTTATCTAGTCATTGTGGGTTCATCCTCCGAGTATCACACCGCTCTCACACACACACACAAAACCTTGCCATATACACCACTATTGAATATATCGTTACGCATACTGTACCTTGTATACAAACCGTGTCACATTCATACATTACTTCTTATACTGCAGTGATCGCTAACCACTTTTTTCTTCTGTTTCAAGTTTACGTCTGACATTCCTTCTCATCAACCAGTGCTCCCCGGTAACTACATGTTACTCGAGTGATCTATAGTCTCATAATTCCCCGAGTGATATCGTATCCATGGTCTCAAATTGATTGGCCCTTAATACTCCAGCTCATGATTACAGCTCTCGTATGATTTTCTCATTAAGTCACCTTCTAGGTTCACACCACAGCACAACTCTGGTTATGTGAGTCTTTATCCTCTGTCATTACAAACTTTTTCGCTATATCGTTATAGTATGCCCTAGATTGTCCATTCTTGAACATATTGTATCTCACAATCAATCAGTTATTTGTAGTTCAGTCATATTAATAAGATAACTCTATCTTTTGTACATAATGAGCATCAATCCAAAGGATTACGAATATCTACGTATTAAATCATGCACATTACGTGGTGCGACGCTACTACCACATTATAAGATCCCACTTCGGTATCCACAAAGCTCTTGATGTAGGCACCAGCCATACCTTCTACCATTCACAAACTGCTCCATATGGAGCACTCTGCGATGTACATATGCGGTTGCCTTTTTCATCAGAAATAAATTAAATAGTGTTACTCAGTAGTATTTATTGATTGATCTCTATAATCTGCTATCCATCAGCTTAACGATAAGATCCATCATCATACTCTCGACACTCCTTCCTCTATCTTCTACATCTTGATATTTAATTATCCAAAGAACTTGTTTCTTAATGTACTTATATTATTGTGAGAAAAATCTTAGCTTTGATATTCTCATGTCATAGCGTCATCTGTGCTATCACAACTATCTCTGTCATGTATACTTCAGATTACCACAGTATATGCTATGAGTCTCGATGTGCGTAGGTACATAATTCATGGCACCACAGCGTAATTTTCCATTCTTTCTCAATTTTTCTATACAACCATTTCACATATAATTCTAATTCTTTTAATCTAATGCTCCAATTAATCTATGTACTTACATTAGACTATACCAATATGAGGATACGTAGTCATCCGCTAACGCGTTATATGAATAACAGAGTCAAACCCTCCAGTAGCGTCGTTCTAGCTAATACATTTTATGATTACACATATCCTCTCATACCACCGTTAATCATTTCTATACACTCCATCATATATAATCATATTTGAAATTAGATTAAGAGTAGACATAAGCTTATCCAACAGTGCTCTGCATCGTGTACATCGGTTAATCGACTCATATAAGATACGCTCTCGACTTTCGATACCTATACTGAGCTTGTAAGCTCATCTGCAATATATTGTCATACAATGTTAAGCTTTAGTTGTATTTTTCTCAAATGAACGTAAGATGTCGCCTAGTGTTTGTCGATTCGCTACCAACTCTAGCTCATTACCACTTTACACGCTTCCACTGAGCTTCCCTGTATATTTAACCTTATTCGATAGCTTCAAGTTTATGCTAGAGGAATGAACAATGTTACTTACGACATTATATAATTCACGAGTATAATTTCATGTGCGTGGTATAAAAGAAACTAATTTTTGTGTTATGGTTCATCCGAAAATGTAATATCACATCAGAAGAGTAGTGTATTACTGCTCATGATATCTAATAGAATCATCTCTTTGTTTTCGGAAAAGCATTATAGATGCTTCAATTCTGTTAAATTTTCGGCAGTTCAAATCAGCTATTTATAATCTAATCATTCCTGGAAGTAAGGGTAGAGAGAGCATGAATGGATGACTTAGAGGCTTGAACACGGCGAGCGCATGGTTATTTACTGATTTACTGCTTTATGCATTCTTGTAGAACTTATCTGTCTTCAGCGTTCACTCCCAGCCCACCTCAAAGACTTAAATTTTAATTCGTTAGCTGCGCTACTGTGACCTACAATCATATAGAATAAATAATGAGTCTCTAGCCTCGGTCTCCACACTTGCCTTAGGTTCTTAATTGCCAGCGTATGCTACGCGCGCTTTACTCCACAAGCGGCTTATGATATGTTTACTCTCGATTATTTATCAGCTTTAATAATTGCTTGTCATAGAGCTGCTTAAAAATTAGAGATGAGTATGGAAACATTTATACTTCTACAGATAAATGATGAGTATTCAACTATTCTGTATGTAATTAGACAAGGATGTGAGTAAATATATTCTTTGAGTATTGTCTATTAATATTAATAATTACCAAGTTTAAATGAGAAATTTACGATAAGATCTTATTGAGTATGTCGATATTGCTATATATATAAATGAAGGTATGAATAAATGTGTACTTTATCTTCGCACTTGCAATGTCATAGTTACTATTTTAATTAGAGTGTATTAAGTGGCGAACTTTGTTAATGTTATCGGAACATAACGTTTTTGTTTCATTAGTTGCGTGTATGTCGTGATATTGGTGTGTTAGTTTGCTCATCTGCTCCTTTAGAGATGATCATAGTCATTTTTCTGATTAGAATCAGTTTAATATACCTTATAAAGTTAGCACATGTTATTAATGGAATTTACAGTAAAAAATGTGCAAACATTGTTTATTACTATATCAGCTGTATCTTATTAATCGACTATGAGCCAAGGTATAAATCAATCATGACAACATTAGTATAGCTTATCTGTTAATGGCGAGCATAGAATTATATTGTCTTATAAAAATATTAACTGTATATAGAGAGCGTAAAAATAGATTATTCATTTGTTATGTTAGAGCATTGCTGAGGAGAAAGTGGTAATTATGTATTATCATTTTATGCATATGTTGTTCTCTTCTACGTTACTATTTTTACTTCGGAAGTGACGATAAGAGATTTGAGTGTTCAGTACTATGTGAGTTGCTGGGTCATTTGTTCCAACTTCCAGGTAAGTGTATATGGCTGTACATGAAAGCTTGCACCAAGACCTTCATCTGGTTTTCCTTTCATTACACCGCAAAGGAAAAATCGTTTTGTTAAATATATTTGGAGTTATTCGAGTTTTTTTGAAATTGACACCACCTCACATTTAATGTAAATCTTGAATTCATACACGTAATAATATACTTCTAAAAATCTGTCCTATAAGTCACTTGCACGAGAAAGTACGATGTAGTACTATAATAACGCGATTATTTCAAGATTATGTGAAAGGTGATCCCGTAGTTTTATTAGCCAATCTTTCTTCCATAACATTTTTGTATTTTCATGGGAACTATAAAAAGCTTAAGGGATGTGAAAAAGGAGAAATATTTCGGGAAAATTTTGTCTAAACTGAAATTAGAGAAAAACGATTTGGACTTTCATCGAAGAAGTGTTTAAGAGATGGTATTATCTCAGTTGATGAGACAGGTTTGGATCCACAAGAAGAAATATAAGGAGAGTGTGGAGCAATGCGTCGGTGACATATTTAGATACACGCTTCACATTTAATCAGAGACTATCACTTTATATTACTACGTCAGCAGACTCTCGAGCGGAAAGAATAAAAAGTCACAAAGATTATTCCATTTTCTATGAGAAACGATTTTTGCCAAAATGCTCCCTGCCTACCTAGTAGCATGAATTTCTAGAGTTTTGAAGTCGACTGTAATTATAACAGACAGTGGCGACGAATAAAGCTAACAACAAACAAAAATTTAAACATATATATATGAGCTTTATGATGGAATGAAAATGATTGAAACGCCAAAGAAGTATAGCGAGGTATGTATAGTCAAATTGACAAATAAACCTTCTAGTATAATATCTAGCGATGAATACCCCTTAGGGCCACTCCATCCCTTGAAGCAATAATATCTCATAGCCCAAATGCCTATTTTGTCTATTTGAAAAGATAAAACCACTCTCTCGATTTCATAAAATTTCAACCTCATGAATCGTAAAACTGAAATCTACTCCACCAGTGAAAACACGCATATAAATTACTAAAACAAAAAAAATATATAAACAAAGCACTACTTTAAATCAATAGTTCTTCATAAGCATTTGAATTGGTCCAATTTCCAACTTCGAGTGCAATTCAGCCTTCTTCATAGACTCCACAACATGAAACATGTTATAAGAGTATAAAGTGTGGATTCCATTTTGTTATAATACTTAAGAAACTTGCACTATCATCGGTATTAGCCAAATTTACCTTAACTTGATATCTATAAGTCTCACTACTTTTCTATCCAGATAATAAATAGACTCAATACACATGGTGTGAGCGAAACGTTAATAAACAGTACTTATATGTGGATTGCCATTCTGTTATAAATACTTAATTGAACATTGCCACTTCTATCTTTAATAAAAATAGATACGGTAAACTGTCATTAAATGTGTATAACTGCGTACTTCATCTGACTATAGCAAGCTTATCTTAGATAGATTCTCTAGATCATTACTTTTAAAAATTATGAGCTATGTGCGTCTGTCATAAACACTATGAAAGAAGTTGAAAAAATTGATATAACTATATAGAGCTTAAATTAAGAGTAGTACCACTCGCTAGTATAGTATCCAACTAATTGTCCAAGAATGCTGCAATGGACTGATACTATATATCATTACCTTCAACAATATGCAATATTAAGCTCAGCTTATAGAATCTGGCTTTTTACTGCTTATTACTTAGCTAATATATAAATTAGTACCTTAGAATGACGTAAAATAATGAAAAATGAGACCTGGCAGTATGCTATTCATATTTAAGAACTAATTCATTCATTGAGTAGATGACACTATATGTAAGTTCATGTAGCAGTTCATATATATATATATATATCATTAATATTATATATATATATATATATATATATAATATATTATATATATATATATATATTTCTTTCTTTCTTTCTCACCTTCCTCTTGCCCCAAGATTGGGGGTAGGTGCGTTACAAGCATCGGAAAAGAAAGCAGTAGGAGAACATGACACAAGTTGAAAAGAAAGCCAGCCTTACCGCCCCCTCTGTACCATTATATATTGTGTGAGAGCTCGTCAAATACATGACTCAAGTAAAAATCCACTACCAATTATTAGTAAGTGAGCTATCATTGGATCACTCGACTAGACCTACCTATCACTAATGGTAATCGTCAATGTAAGGGTTCATCCCCTTAGCTCAGGTGGGCTACACACCTGCCACCCATATACAAAACCTCACGCCTTACTATCCTCCTATCATTTGTCAATCCTGTAATTCTCAGTCTACTGCCAAAACTCTACATTTATTCATTCTCCTTACTAAGACATTCGTTCACCGACTCATATCTCACTTCTCTATCGTTCTCCAGTATACTCGTGTTTACTCTACTACAAGACTACACTCTTACACAGTAGTTTCTCTAGAATATTCTCGCAGCTAATCAATATCAAATATTCATTCATGCTCTGTGCTACCACTCTCGTAGCCATAACTATACTCGAAATCTTATCTATCAACTATGTATATTCAAATTACTCGCATCTTTTATCGAACACCATATCTTAATATAGTCGTTACATTCCTGATAACGTTAGCAAGTAATTATTCGTTCAAACTAGCGTAGAACCTATGAAGAGTCGTCACCAGTTCTCGATAATCACATTTAACTCATAGATCAATATACTACTTTCATACTACTGAGATCTGAAATGGGAGTACTCACTTGCGCTACTTGTGGAGCAACTAACAAGGAAAAAAGAATTTAGTTATCGCTTAGTAAGACTCTAGTCGCACTCATAGACCTTTAGTAGTGAACGTCACATTCATCTCGAGACGAACTTATAGACTAGACTAAGGCTCACAGGATGTTGGAAAGCACCTAGGAACCTATTCAGACATAACTAAGATTCTGTTCAACTGAGCAACTCATACAATAATCCCGTTCACCCTTCATATCTGGACTTTATCAACACACATAACAAAGTTTATATATTAGATACTCCTGAGACACTTCTCCAGTCATGTCATCTAGACTACATCTATACATAACTATTCCACATCGAGAGTGAGTATTCCTCTACGTATGCAATCCGCCACAGGTTTGGGCTTTTAGTGAGAAAATACTCGTCGCAGTAAGTAAACTATCATACACTAGAGCTACTTCACGGTAACGGTAACCTACATCTACTATTGGTGACCATTCTCTGACCAATTATATGCGATTACATCCCTTAAAACCGGTTGCCACAACCATCCCCTACTCACTAAATTACATCGCCATTCTACTCATATATGCACCTTTCTTCTCGCCCTCTGCCAAACTCACATTTCTCTCCTCCAAGAATCCCTTTGCTGACTCAATCCACTATTTCCTATTACTAGTCTACCGCCAGCGGTCATATAATAATCCCAGCTAATACTCACCACTATACTATTAGATTGACCGTAACCTAACTATATCATCCATCTATTCCCACATGGCCAAACCATCTCAACGTATATTCATTTATTCTCTCACTAACCCCTTTCTTCACACCCACACTCTCTAATACGTTCATTCCTCATTTTATTCAATTCATTTCACCACCTAACACGCCCTAGATGTCCATTTAGAAACACATTGTACTTTATAAGAGCTATACCTCTTTATTTCCAAATCCATTAGTCTCACTACTTAATACATTATTCAACACAATAATAGGTAACAGAACAAACTCTCACTGAATAATATATTACTATATATAATAATAATATATATATATTATATAATATATACTATATATTATTTAATATATTATTTATAATATATATATATATATTATATAAATTTAATATATATAATATATATAGTAAATTATATATATATATAATATATAATATCATATATATTATTATATATAATTATATATATATAATATATATATATATATATATATATATATATATATAATATATATTTAATATATATATATTATATATATATAATATAATATTTATATATATATATTATGATATATTAATATTAGTAAATATAATATAATATATATATATTTATAATAATATATATACTATATATATATAATATATATATATATATATTAAACTATAATATATTATATATATTATATATATATATATATTATATTATATATATATATATATAGATTATATATATATATATATTAATATATATATATAATATATATTATTATATATATATATATATATATATATAATATAATATTTATATATATATAATATATTTATTATATATATTATATTTTCCAGAGGGTTGGAGTCGGGTCGGGTCGGATTGGAGTCGAGTCGGTAGTCGAAGATGTCGGTTAATATTTCATATCAAAGGTGTGAGAGTCGGAGTGCATGAGAGTCAGAGTAATTTTCAAAATGAGTGGTAGTTCGGAGTTCGAGATTAGTCGGTATAATATATTCAAGGGTACGGAGTCGATTTATATATATTATATATATATATATATATATATAAGTCGAGCTGGAGTCTATATAGTTAGTAATATATATAATATGACTATGATGTGGAAGGATTCCTCTTCAAGGTAAAAAAGTCGGTATTATATAATATATAATAAGTCGGGATCGGTGTAATATTTTGAACTGACTCCACATAACCCGTGTATAAGATGTAGATAACTTGTTAACTAGTTAAACAGTTATTTATATGTTTATGTGTGTTAGTTGTCTTGTGAATTAAATATATTTCTATATTTCAGATGATGCTATAAGATAAATAGTCTTTAATTAAAGTGAAAACTATTATTAACGTTAGTATCCTATTATTCGTTGTGAATATCTAGTTATGGTAATTTATAGAACAGGTTATGATAAAATTTTTGAGTTAAATTAATATATATCACATGTTAATCTTAAAAGTATTTACATATTTAGATAATGCATGAGAGATTATATGTACTTTGGACAATAAGTGAGAATGTAATATGAGTTTAATCGATTTATTGTATGCTATGTTGGGGCTAGGTTACTTTTACGTTTAGTTAAGGTGGAAACTTATGTTTATATTGATTTTTCAGTTTGTAGTTGCTGGCAAATCTGAAGAGAGTTTGAGAGATTGATAGAGAGATTTGACAGGGCTGTAAAATGAGGGATTTTAAAGTAAATGTAGCTTATGGTAAGGTTATGGATTGTGTTATAGGGATAAATGAAGTCTAGTCTCTGGTCGTTAGGATGTATCATATTTGTATTTATTTCCAATATGCTAAGCTATCATGTAAGCCTATAGTAGCCCAAGTTTTGATATTAGGAGTGTGTAGAAGCTTTGTGCTTCGGTTAGTAAGAGCGGAACGGATGATCAGTGTTGTTAGGATGATCTGTTGTAGTCAGTGTATATAAACAAATCGCTAATGTTTATCGTCATATGTTGAGTATATTACTCTTACAAGTATGATACTCAGAATGGTTATAATTACTTGAAGAGCTGCAGCTAGTAAATGAATAGATCGATGAAGCTGGTAACATCTAGGAGGGTATAGGTGTGTTACACAGGGGTGTGTAGAATGATAGTAGTGTAGGATGTGTGATGTCTGAATTTTAAGAGATATAAATCCTTATTATAGCTCCAATGTGACTGTTCATGTAATGCACGTAAGCTGTTAGAAGAGTGCGATATATAGTAGAGTGTGAAAGACATTGAATATAAAAATAGTATTAATAAAAAATGTCTATTAGAAACAAATATTAGGGCTTTAGAATATATAATAGAACATAGAAAATGAAAGAATAAAATCATAAAGTATTTTTTTTGAAGAATATATAAATGAATAATGATTGTTTTATTGAACAAATGTTAGCTGTATATTTGCTTCAAGGATATAAAAGATAAGTCGGTTGGTATTAGGATGTACTTAGTGTGTAGATTATGTTGAGGAATATCGACCGTACTGTACCGATGACTGAAGATAATAAAAGTGACTAGTCAGTATAAGGAATGTACCTAGTTGGAGAGAATATATTTGTATTATTAGTGATAGAGACGAGAGAAAGAGCATAACAGCGAGTGTAAATGGCGATTATATACGGGTTATGTGAGGGGTATGTTGTTAGTATCTCATCCTGAGTAGCCATAAAGGATAATGTAAACTCAATACTCACATTGACTGACGAGATGTCTCCAGTGTATGAGGTCTACGTACGCTTGATAATCTAAGTGAAGCTCTAGAGGGTGGTAATATGTTCTGACTCTCATAACGAAGTTATCTCTAACTAAAAATAAGGTATAATAAGGTGAGAGCAAAAATTAAGAAGGACAGATAAAAAGAGTTTGCACACTTATTATACAGTCTTGAACAAGATAAACATATTTCTTCTATCAAATTCTCAAAGATCATTTTTGTTTCTGCTCTCGAGTTGCCATGACTGATTTGCAAAACTCTTTCCAGCTCTCACGATCTTGTGAGTCGTAGAAATGTCTGAGATTTGGTTAATAGTATATAGTTATATGACTATAAATAAATATTGATCTATATATTATAGAAATATGTGAGTAAATACTAATGATTACAAATGCTATATGCTTAAATTGTTTCGAAAACGTGATATAAACAAGATAATCATAGAGGTATAGCGGTATAATTATGTTTTTACGTAAATAAGTGGTAAGGAAGTTTGAGCTAATTTTCTCGACTTTGTATTACTTTAATATAACTCTAATGAAACAGAAATACTAAGTACTAAAACGTAAAACCGAATTGCTACGTAAAGCCTGATAGATATGAAATTGCCAAATATATCTGAATGCGTATTTCTAATGTTTAAACAAGCTAATAGTATACCATGGTGCTATAATGTGTATAGTATAAACTTGTATATATTTATACCTAGTATCAATCATTCGGTGTGTGCATCTGAGAACTCCTCCTCGTGTCTTGTGTTCTTTACTGACATTGGCAGTTGTGAAATGAGAAGAATCGTATTATCACTGGTGTTTGAAAGGAGACACTGCTACTCACACAGCTCAAGCGCCTGTCCAATCAGTGGCTACAGAACCATGTCTCTCGCTGTACGAACTGTAGCAATGACATCCTCTCATAACGATGAGTTACATACTAATACGCTTTGTTGATGACGCTCATGTGGACTGGATCTTTACAGTGGACAAAAGCTTCGCCGGGTTAGATAATTACCTCAACAATGAGAGCTGTGTCATTACATTTATTCTGTCCGTTAAATCCCTGAACCACTGTGCTCTCAGCGCAGAACGATTGGCATCTTGCTGATATATCATTTTCTCAAAAAGGTCTCTTACATAATCATGGACTTCTTGATAATCTACTCTCCTCACCATCAATATTATCTATCTATTCCCATAGCGAAGCGCGAGCTGACTGAAGCCTACCTCGCTGGAGGTGCAGATCGACGCATTCTTGTATTGTTGGGTCCTTCTCGTCGAGTGCGATGTTATCGTCACCACATGTGAAGCTAGTGAAAATGCTATCACCTGGTGCAGCAGAAGACCTACTTGTGCGACAAAGTTTGCAATAATAAGCTTGATAGAGAGAATATGTTTCTAACTAGCAGTCGCAGTGCTAACTCGTTTCTCCGTCAGCGAGTTCGTACGAACAACACTATGTGAAAAGCTCGTTCGCTCGTGATGCTAGACATACTTATTTAGAGGAAGGATCACCACTCGATATGTCAGACCTGACTTTCGCACGGTAACAGATGGAATTATAGGATTATACATGATCACGGATACATTCTGAAGAAGAATTCACTTTACTAAGACTCATCTCTGACTTATTGAAACTACAAAAATAAATTAACATCGCATCTAAGTGTTGACATACTCGAGGTAACTCTATTTAAATCCAATAAGTACAAGAGGTTAGAGTTTGGAACCCCTCCATCTTGCTATCACATCAATTTCCTAGATATTAGACACTCGTACAACATTGGTGTTTACACAGGTATAATGCGATATAAACAGAGCACCGAGAGGAAAGTGCTGTGAAAGAGAAACTATGCTAGGACATTGATACCGCGAGTTATACCTGGAAGCGCTCTTTGTGAAGGGGTCTGATTGTGCACACATGAACTGCTGTGTGACCAAGCCACAAATAAACCATCCGCCAGATAATAGAATCGAGTTTAGCTGCATTCAGGTGTTGTATTATATTTACATCCGTTTTCAAAGGGTGTTGATCTTTGGAGATGCATATATAGAACTTGGCTCTCAATTGGGGTCGATAAGTACTCTGTCCGATGTTAGATGAATTGAATGATATATGTTGTGAAATAAGAGATGGAGTGGTATGGCTTTGTATGAGTGTTTTAGATGCTCTTTTGCTATTGAAAATTAATGTTATAAAAATGGTGGAGATAGCTTTTTACGTCGGCTCTTGGATTGGCGTAGGTCCAGAAGTTGTCGGTGGTGGGTGGTGGGCTACAAGATATTTGGTGTGCGTTATGTTAGTGATAGCTTATAGGATGGTGGTAGAGTGGTGGTTTGTTAGGTATATATGTTAGTTATATAGGTTATGATGGGTGGTTAGTAGTTAGTATATATATAGTTTTTATATATATATATATATATTAATTAGCCCCATGATGAGGTAACGTTAGTTCATAGGTGGTAGTGGTGGTGGTGGTGGTAATGTGTTATATATATATGGTGTTTAGTATAGTTATGGTGTGGTGGGGGTTATAGAGTTAGGTTATTATATATAGTGAGTGGTTATGAGGTGTGGTTATGTTAGGTGTAGTATTAGTGGGGTGGTTATATATGATAAAGTGGTAGGAGACCAAAATAAGTAGGTAATGTGCTATAGATATAGAATGTATAGGTGATTATTATAAATTTCTAAAATCATCTTACCTAAATTGTTAAATTGGTATATGGTGAGGTGGAGTCAGAGGTTCTAAGGATGTTTGTGTTTATGTCGTGAAGTTATGTTCTCGTGTATGTCATGGATGTGAGTAGTAGTTGTTTTTCAGTCTCTGTGTCAAGTAGTGTGTCTCTAGTTATGTTGTCAGTAGGGTTTTGTTGAATTAGGGTTCGTTTCTAGTTGAAGCGAGTAGACAAAGTATACTGGTGGCTTAGTATTTGGCTAATAAGAGTTGTGAAATATGTTGTGATAGGTGGGACTGCGAACAAGTAAAGCTTGACTGGTGTCTGTCATTGCAGTTTTGGGTAATGATCGTTCCTGTGAGTGTTCTTTCGAGATCGCCATATATTCCAGTCTGTTTTACTATGGTAGTCTGGTGTGTGTGGTGGTGGTGGTGATTTAATGTGGCGTTTCTGAGGATTCTTGTCGTATAAAACGTTGTGGTTACTATCAATCTTTGTGCTTCTTCTTCATTAAGCTCTGGGCTTGGTTGGTGTGGTGGTGTATAGACGTTTGGCTGGAATCACAATAATGGCTAAGGGTAAGGATTATTGTGTTCTTGTATGTATAAAAGCTCTTCTCTCCACAGATGCTGAATAAATCAGTCGTCGGTGATAAATCGGTGATTAAAAGATGTGCTCTCTGATGATGTGAATCATGGTGTTGGTCGGGGTAGAGTGTAGGAATGTTGGGTTGTGGTATTTTTGTGGGATTTGGTTGTAATCCTGGTACAGCATAGTGTCAGATATCCCAGCTCAGATTCATATGCGCTACACATGTCTGTGCTCAAAAAAGTGTCTGAAATTCTAATGTGTGCATTTCTGCTGGTTCTTCAAGGTGTATGTTGTAAACTAAGGTACTTACGAGAGTTTTGCTTCGCTAGACAGCGACTTAATGTAATAGAGTTGTATATGTAACTCACTGCGTGGTGAGCTTTGGTGGTGGTGGTGGTTGTGGTGGGTGTATATTATTAACGGAATATGATACTTAAAAATTTTAATGTCTAAAAATTTGCCGGGGGGCCAAGCCCTGGCTCGGATCCCGCGCTCTCGTAGATCTGGCAGTGTTCGCCTCGACCGAGTTGTGTAAAATTGTGTTGCGTTAAGAGTTAGCTGTGCGTGGCGGTTTGTATTCGTGTCGGGTTGCTAATTGTGTTTAAGGGTATGTCATTGTGCATAGTTTTTCACTGTATCGTGGTGGTGGTAATACTTTGTATGTAGCGTTGTCTGTAGTCCTAATGAGTTGGACTGGTGTGAGGTGTTTAGGTAGATCGTGTAGTATCGGATGGTAGATCTATAGATCAATAAATGGAATGGGGAGAGCGAGGTGGTTCCGGTTTGATTTACTGTATTTACTGTTGTTACACATGCTTTAGTGTATGTAAAAATGTAAATTTTTACGTTTATCAGATCATAAGAAGTAGGTATTATAGCTCTGCATTTACTCACACTGTTTGATGAAAGATAAAAGTTAAGTAGAGATATTAGATAAATTAAAAGAATTAAAGTTTTTTACAAATCAGAACGAGAGTTTTAAGAAATAAAATTAAAAAGAGTTATAGAGAGAAAAGTTTTTTTTATGATATCTCCATATTTTCTAAAAAGGTTGTAAGAATTAAGAAGTAGTAGATAAAAAGTTTTTTTTTTAAAAAGATAAAAAATTAAATAAAATAAATAGAACAACAGTGCTGGTGTGTAGTACTGATTTATAAAGATTGATATATTTACTTACATCAGCTGGCCTGTTCTGTTGCTGTATGCAACTTGTTAGTTAACTTTGCAGTTTGGTTTAAGTTATGGAGTCTTGTGTTTTGTTATTTGATTACTTAGCGGTGTAAGGTATGTTATGGTATTGTCAGTGTGTGCGTGTATTATCTTAGGGTGATGTGGTTGGTGGTGGTGGGTTAGTGTCAGGCTTGGATGTATCACGGTGGTGTGGTATGTTAGCTTTACTGATGTGAAAACTTTTGTAATCGCTGGTTGTCGTCACGCGAGTTATATATTTCTGGTCTTGTTCAGTGATAATAGGTTGGGTATGGTAAACTTTTGTTAAATGTTACTATGTTAATGTAAAAATAACAGTGATATGTTAGAGATACGTTTGAAAATGCGCGAATAGGGTACGTTCTGTATGCAATGTTAGCTACTTATTGTTGTGTTAAGTATGGCTTTGTTAATGTTAACTGTTTATTCGGCTTAAGGCGTGTTAGGTTTGGGATGTCCGTTATAGTTCATAGTTTCAGGTATATATCGTTAGCGTTTATTGGATGTGAAACTTTGTTACGTAGCATATATTTCATTGTCAGTATTGATAATTAGGTTAGGTTATGATAAATTTTTGTTAAATATTACTGTTAATGTAAAAACATAAATGATATGTTAGAAAAAGTGTGAGTAGGTTACGTCTGCGCTCAATGTTAATTACTTTACTGTTGTTAAGTTATGGAGCTTTGTAATGTATAGCAGTTTATTCGGTGCTTAAGGTGTTAGATTTGTCGTGTAATTATATTCTAGTTAGATTTATGCCATGTAGCATTATTTTATGTGAAAACTTTGTCGCATTAGCTTATATTCGTTGGTCAGTATGATATTTAGGTAAGATTATGATAATTTTTGTTTAAATATTACTTTGTTAATGTAAATTACAACGTATGTTAGATATATGTTTGAGAAAAGTGGTGATAGGTTACGTTTTGTATGCTATGTTAGTTAGCTTTACCGTTGTGTATGTGTTATAAATCGTGGCTCGGTTTTAAACAGTTTTTATTTCTTCATAAGGTATGTAGGTTTGTCGTTGTACATTTACATTCGTAGTTCAGTCGATGCTATGTTTACTTTATTGATGTTAAACTTTGTTAACGTAGATATGATTCCTTGATCAGTATGATAAATTAGACAAGGTTATGATAAAATTTTGCTTAAATATTTTACTATGTTAATGTAAAAATATGCATGAATATGTTAGAAAAAGTGTGAGTAGGTTACGTTCTGCGCTCAATGCATGAATTGTTACTGTTGTTAAGTATGGAACTTTGTTAATCTTAGCAGTTTATTCGTGCTTAAAGCGTGTTAGGTTTGTCGTTATACATTATATTCCTAGTTCAGATTATGACATGTTAGCATTATTGATGTGAAAACTTTGTCTCATTAGCATATATTCGTTGGTCAGTATAAAAGAACTTATTTCTATGTTATGCTTATCTAAAATGACACCCGAAATATGACTTGAATCAATAGATCAATAACTCAACAGATCAGGGTTTGGAGGGGGAGGGGGAGGGGGAGGGGGAGGGTTAGCTTGAATTACTGATTTAATGCTTTTGGGGTATGTAAAAGCTCAATTTTTAAAGTTATAAACATAAAACGAATAAAAAAAATTTATAATTTTTATTTTTTTATTTTTTTATTTTTTATTTTTTTTTTTATTAATTATTTTATTTATTTATTTTTTTTTATTTATTTTTATTTATTTATTTATTTATTTATTTAATTATTTATTTATTCATTTATTTATTTATTTATTTATTTACGAACTTACAACCCTCATATTCGAGTTCTAAGTCCTTATAAACATATATTTTGATACTAATATGGGACTACACGATTATTTATTAATTCAGCACTGCACCGGCGCCAGCACTGGTGCAGATGTCAACTCCTGCTCTTCTGAGTCAGACTCCTTCTCCACTCTTTCCTTCCTTATTCATTTTTCATCCTTCTTCCTTCCTCATTCGGTGTCTGTTTTGCACTCTGTGCTTTTTTTCAGTTGGGCCCCCTCTGTGGGGGTTCTAGACACCCTATACGGACTTATAACCATCATATGTCTGAGATTGTCTTAGCGTGCTCTTGGTGGATTAGGATTGATGTATATTAAGGACACCAATATTGTTGTTATACGATTGTTTATTAAACTCGGCACCGCATCGGCTCCAGCACTGGTGCCGTGCCATTACTCGCTCTAGGATTCGCTCGGTACACCAACTCTTTGCTAGAAATGTTCAACTCTTGGTATGCCTGGTGCGTTACCAGTGCATATTTGTATGCCGTTCAGACGAAGGATGATGTCTTATTTCGGAGTGGGTCCCGATATCGGGGATCGGTAACTCGGTCTAGCGAGTCGAGGACTACTTGCGCAATAGGAGCAAATCGGTTGGGGTCTGGCGTAACAGCCGTTATCTGTGCTGATTATATATTAGCAGTGGTGGTGGTGTGTGTATTATTAGCTAGTTGAGTTTAGTATAGTAGTGTTATATATGGTGTGTATTAATAGTGGTTATATGTAGTATAGGTGGTTATAGTGATATATGGTTAGGTTATGATTAGGTAGGTTATAGGTGGTAATAGATTATATAGATATATATATATAATTATATAGACAACATTTAACGATTTCGTAGAAGAAATCAGACCCCGTTACAATGAACTGTGTAAATATAACAGAAACATTAACGGATTTGCGTGTTAGAAGAAATCAGACTCTCTTGCACTAATGAACTGGTGTGATTAGTATGGTGCCAGATGAGGTATGATAGAGACGTCGTTTCCATATAGTAAGGACAAACCTATAAATTGTTATTTAAATTATTTAATAATTTCAATTATTTCATTAACCATACTTATTTAATAATTTCATAAGTTTAAATTTTACGCAGATTCCAAAAATGTATTCCTTTTTAGCTTGTAGCATTAATAGTTTTTAAGATACAAATGACGGCTGAATGAAAGCTGGCCGTGGTGGGTTCTGATAGTGGTGTTGAGTGCTTGATATATTTGGATAGGTTACTGAGTTAGTGGTGGTGTACGGTGGTGTTAGGTTATGTGGTGTAGGTTGACTCATAGGTATATTAGGTTGGTGGTGGTGTGTGGTTTAGTATATATGTGTGTAGGTATATATAGGTGGTAGTAGTGGTCTAGTGATTATAAGGTTGGTTATAGGTGGTGCTATATATATTAGTGGTGGTGTGGTGTAGTGGTATGAGTATATATTATATGAGTAGTGAGGTGGTGGTGGTGGTGTGTGTGTGTGAGTAGGTGTTATTGAGTGTGTTGAGTGGTGTAGTGGTGCGTGT
Source organism: Trachelipus rathkii (assembly GCA_015478945.1). Lineage (NCBI taxonomy): Eukaryota > Metazoa > Arthropoda > Malacostraca > Isopoda > Trachelipodidae > Trachelipus > Trachelipus rathkii. The sequence continues at coordinate 50,601 of JABUQX010092566.1, read as the reverse complement.
GTTGGTTGGTATGGTGGTGTGGTTATAGGTTTAGTTAGTGTGATGTTTAGCGTTGGTGTTATATTAGTGGTAGTGATGAGTTAGGTGGTAGGTGGTGGTGTTATAGGTGTGTATGGTGGTTGAGTATATAGGTGTGGTTAGGTGTATGTAGTGTATGGTATAGGTAGTCGTTAGGTTAGGTGTAGGTGGTTAGGTGAGTTAAGTGTTAGGTGGTCGTGTAGTATAGGTTACTGTGGTAATGTGTTAGGTATGTGTTGGATTGGGATCAGAAGTTAGGTCGTTACACTGGGCCAGGCACGGTAAATGTGAGGTGGGTTCGGATGGATCAATAAAAAAATTCGCAAGTAAACCTCTATGTAGTACATAAATGATGAGTGGCGGAAAATAAAGAGATGGGAGTATTGTTGTGTCCTTTGTTCTAGGGGTGAAATAAGGTTTGTTAGGTTAGGGTGTAGGTTAGTAAAGAAAGCTTTAGATTTACCTCTTGAGTATAAAAATATTTTTCTGTATCGTGTGGATGCGCTGGTGTGGTTGTGTGGTTCAGATCCGTCGATAACTTTGGTCCTAGCGAGTCTTAATTCGTATATGGTGAATGGAGATTGTCGCTCAGTATGTAGATCCGATAGAGTGTTGACAGTAGCGAATAAAAGTTTGGTTTGGTGATTGAGCATTAATTGTTTTCACTTGCCTCGCTATAACAAGTTGTTTATTGGTTGTTAATTAACTTGTAGTTTTATATACAGTACATTTAATAATTTATACAGTATTATCGTGTGACTGTTAAAGTAACTTTTCCGATATAGGTGGTTAGGTGTCATAGAGTTCATAGGTGGTTATAGGTGGTAGGTTAGTTTAGGTGTATTGGTATATGTATTAGGTTGATATAGGTTGATTAGGTTAGTATATAATTATATATGATGGTGGTGGTTGAGTTATAGGTGTTATACTAGTATATAGGTGGTGAAGTGGTATCCTGTCGGGGCTGTGGTGGTGTTCCAAGTACTGGGCTGGCTCGGAAGCCCATGCGCCTTCTAGTTGTTGTGTTCAGGTACGATGGTAGTACCTAGAATTTTTCAGTGGTTAGCTAGTAGTACAAAGCTGTATCGTATACATGAGTGGTTATATGGTTACAAGTGATACAGAGTTTATCTTACTAAACTGGTGCATTTAGGTATGGTCTGCTGTCTGTCATGGGGTTTGTCGGTATGTTGGTTGATGGTTATATACATATATATATATATATTATACAATATAGATAGTAGCGTAGTGGTATTATATAGTTAGTAGGTTGGTGTGTTATTAGTGGTGGTAATATATATTATTATATATATATATATTAATTAATATATATATATGAATAATATTATATATTATTATTAATATATATATATTATATTATATATATACATGTGGTGTTATATATTATATATATATGTCTCAAAATAATATATATGTTAACTATTCTCTTTAAAATAACGTATATCAACTTTTATATTATTTAATTGAAACATATTATATATAGTGACAAGTTTAATAGGCTTATTTAGAATTATACAGTAAATCAATATACTATTGATTATTTTAAAAGATACTATTATTTTCTCAGCATAATGTTCCAAATACATTGTTAATGACCAGCCATTGTCCAGACGTCAGCTATATATATATATATATATATATCGATAATATATAATTATAGATAATCACCTAATAGACTAATTTAGGTAAGTCGCAAACGACATCAAAACCAGTTACTATTGAGAAAATGATCATCAGGACATTGAGTCATTTCGATTTTACATACAATTGCAATTAGCATTATATTCGTTATTACTTGGTACTTATTTGAGCTCTCTCGATAACTCTGTCCTTGTGAGGTATATATAAAAAGAAGTCATCATAAGCTTGTAGATTTGGGGACGCGCTAGTAGGTATATTCATAACACATTTACCTCATTATATCGTCCTACAATCCATGTGTTTTGAGAAAATGGCCTGCATTTGATGAGTTAGCTCTTACTAACCTGTTCATCGGCTGAATTAGGTATGATGGGAGGTATGCTCCGTCTTACTTGAAAGTAAATCTCACATTCTATTTATTCACCTAAAATAATTCTCTATCAATGTGTGGACACCGACTCCTGCAGCTCAATAATAGTTTAATAGTAGTGTACTATTATCCCTCATCGTGAACCGCTCCGTATATAAACAAAAATCAATAGGTTACCTAATGATGCCAATGCTTATGATAAATTCCACAACACCTATACACAGTCAAGTTTACCCCTACTGTAGGTTTAATCAATGGGGATTTACAGGACTCAGTAGGCTTACAATTTATGATTATTATGAATCGGATAAGACATTTATAATTTATATGAGGTGGAGCTCATCTATCGCTGCAGACAATTTGTGTGTGGGAAACCCTGCATCATTCTTGAACATTTACAGGTAGACGTTCCAAGATTTGCGATGGACGCTTATTTTTGAGTTAATAGTTAGTGTTACTTCACGAGTACCAGTATTTGTCGATAGAAGATTTTACTATGTAGGGTGAATAGATAAAGATGTAGGGTTTTCTGTACCTCGCTCTTATCTTTATTGCAGGGAGTTGTAGTGAGGAGTGTTCCGATTGTATTCGTCTATACCAGACGTTGCTTCGTTGACGTGCTGAACGTTCCATCTGCTTCAAACTTTCTCTCTGATGCGTAGGCAATAGGTATCCAGTATGCGTATTAGGTGGTTGGTTTAATCTGACTTCACCTTTATCTGAATAACCGTCTTGGTACATCAGTTCGTTATATATAATATATTATATAGGCGATATCCGGTTGTGTTTCTATATATTATATAATAGCATTAAGTGGTACAACACTATTCTCTCTTCAATAATATACTATGATGATCAGTTACCTCCATTTACTGTTACAGTAGTTTGACACCTGAAAATAAACAAAAAAAGCAGTTAATATGTGACTTAAGTATACTATTTTTTTATTGAGTCAATATCCTGCTATTATGATTAATATATATTTAATATATCATATTATATATATTATATATATATATATTTAATTATACATAGAATATATATATATATTATTAAGATTATAAGGATAGTTATCACTAGTTTTGCTCAGTGTGAAAGTCGAGCTTTATTGGTACTCACCCCTTAAGAAACAGGTATTACTACCTATATACTCAGTATGGGTTCGTGAGAGTTCTAGTTCAAGCACGTGTTGAATCATTCTGATATATTATATTAATAATATATATATATGAATTATAATATATTAATATATATATTATTATATATATATATAAATAGATATTATTATATATTAATATATATATTATATATATATTATATATTATATAAATATTATATAATATAATATATTATATATATATTATAAATATATATTATATATATATTATATATAAATTTATTTATAATATATTATATATTAATATATATAATTTATATATATATATATTAATATAATATAATTAATATATCTATATTTAAAATATATATATAAATATATAATATAATAATATATATATATAAATATATATATATATATATTAATATATAACTTAATTATATATATATATATATATATATATATATATTATATTACTTATAATATATATAATATAATTATATATATATAATATAATATATATATATATATATATATATATTAAAATATATTATATAATACTATATAATATATATTATAATATAATAATATTTATATATATATATGTATATATTATATATTATATATATATATATATATATATATATTAATATATATATATTATATATATATATATTAATATATATATATATATATATAATAATATATTATAAGTCACGGCTGAACTATGAACTCGAATCCCTATATACTGATGAGAGGAATCTCATTGATCTTAAGTGAGCCAAAAGCTGCACTTACCACTGACTAAACTAGTTGAATACTTACTGTATATATATAATTATAATAATTATATTATTAATATATCATACCATTCATTCATTCATCTATATAATTCAATCATCATCATATCACATCATTCAATATCTATCATCATTATACATCACCACCTTTTCCATTACTCAACAAGATACTATGAGCTATAATGGTAAAGGTTGTTATCATTAACATTGACTAACCTGAGAACAGAGACATATAAGTTATGAGTAAGAAATGATAATATAAAAGCAAGTCGAAGAGAAAGCTCAGCTATCATTTTACGACTACCTCTTTATTATAACCTTTTTGTTATTATGAGAACTCGTAGCAAGTCTAGAGATAAATAATCCTACCCTTAGAAGGCTTTCAACGAGACCCGCCACGTAACCTATCCAACTATAATGGCAATCTCATTATAATATATATTATCATACTATATAATACTAGTCGAGTTACAATAATGTATGGGTTTACTTCACTTGGCCATTGATGTAGTACTCAACAACCTATTAATCCACTCTCTACTACTCAAAACTCCGCCATTTCACTCCTATTATGCACTTTCTTCTTGTATCCTCTGTACAAACTCAACATAATTCTCTCCCTCCAGGCATTTACTTTATACTGGCTCATTCAATTTATTATTCTTATATCGGTCTTCACAGTACCTCTCAGGTCTGATTATCCACCATACATCTTTCATTCACTATATACATCCGTTTTAACCAATATCACGACTATCTATCACATCTCTTTCACTATTGGCCAAACCATTATATATACTCTCAAAACTGATATACTTTCATTTATTCATCTCATATTATAATCTCCTTTCTTTAACATCTACCACCACTAAACTCTCTAATACTAGTTCAATACCCAAATTTTATCAATACTCTTATATCACACCTAACACAACCTATACTAGATGCCATGTGAACACAATATTGTCTTTTAAAGATCTCAGTACCTCTTATTTAATCACATACATACCAATAACTCATGTACTCAGTACTATACATTAACACATATATGATACAACATACATATATACCAAATGTAAGGCTACCTAGTCGACGTACTCTAAGACTTATTCTCTTTTATCATCTACACCAACGATATTATATATGATGCTAACCAGCCACCTTCGTCAATATATTCTAATAACTTTCCTATACTACTCACTCATGCTACAATATCCATTCCCTTCATCCATAACATTTATCTTAAAGTATATTAAAACTATCAGGCACTTTATTCCAGCTTAGTATATCACCATACTATAATAAACTTTCACACCGAGGTCTGTCCTCCCTCATAAAGCAATAAGCTTACTCATTATACTTACGTTTACTTTAGTCTAAACATAATTCTTTTACACAACTCCTATTCCATAATCTCTATACTACCATATCCTACTCAAACTTCTTCAGATATCGCCTACAACAAATACCAAATTCATTCAGCTTAATAAAATAGGTAGAGAACCCTTCACTTATCGATTCTCCATCTATAATTATATCGTTATAACACCTATTACCCCTTGCTTAAGCCTACTCACGCCTCAATTTACTATTCATGTAACTACCTTATACCTAATATACAAATATGAGAGATAACAATTAGTTATAAAGACATATAGTATACACATTCCGTTACACTCACTCTGCTTAATTAAATATTAATAACCATAATCACTATCTCGAACTCTTATATATTTATTCTTGCTACACGTCATATATTCAACTTAACTTCATAAACTTTTATTCCATTTCAGAGCTTACCACCAATCTTCATCATATATATACGACTATACATATTCACTTAGCATAGAAGGTACTTACACCTTTATATAATAATCCTATCGTATGCCTGTTTGAGCAAAACCATAAACCTAAATACGAATTATTCTTTCTCCTCCTCTTTTACCCAATCATTATTTATTTCAATATAAGATTGGATATTTAACACATCCTCTAACTCATTTTAATCAAAATCACTATTATGTCTTCTCCATATAATTATAGTCACTTCAGATCACTCGACAACTCTTTTGAGTCATATACCCCAATATATTACTACAGATTATTATATTATCTATTCCCTAACAACAATCAATAAACTAATTTACCCTAGAATATAACCGTACAGTTATACCTGTATCCTACATACCTACATTTTATATATGAGCGAACTACTTAGATATAATTTGCTCTCCCCAATCTCATTAGACGTAAAAACATTACCATCCATAAACGCTTTGTTTACACAATCCAAATCCATCAATCACCATCTCTCCTCACTAATTAACTTTTAACTGATATATATATATATTAAAAATAAATTAAGTTAATAAATTATTATATACTTATATAAATTAAATGTTTGTTTAAAATCATTACTTAATTAAACTCTTTTTGACAGGGGATTTAACTTTCCTTGAAAAACATTTTATTATTACTGATAAGATAATGGTCCCTACAGAATTATATTATTGACTCTAAATCTATTTCGAAAAATTACTTTCCTGAAGTACTAAAATAATTTAAAAGACTCATAATCTTAGCTAGTCATAAATTAACACAGTCTACCTAAGGGATATATATTATTAGTTAATATATTATAGAGGTATGCTGTATATTTCATAGGAGATATAATAATCGTTACAAAAATATCGTAATACTAGCTTAATTAATAATTGATTGTTTAGGTGTTTTAAATACCTAATAAATTTACACAGTTATCTAAACTTTAGTAATAATATTTAAGTTGTTGGGGAATGGCCAAACTAATGTGAAATTAATGTTTAAATTTATAAAGATTAAACTATCCTTTATACCTTATGTGGATATATACCCTCATCAGTTAAATATATATCATTACAGTGCGAGTATGACTCTATTACATCTCATAACCTTACATAGAAATGAACAATGTCGAAGTACCTTTCGCATACGTATTGCGAAGCATAAAGTATTCATTAAACTCTTAAGACCATTGTTAACTTATTCATTTCCTCCCCTAATCAGCTATAATATACACTTTATTAAGTATGAAATATGACCCAGCAAACAGTAATATTATTTAGATATTCAATACTGTTTGTTGGACAATAATTATTATCTTAAAACCATTATCTAAATATACTGATTGTGTTTAATTAATACTATTTAGATATTTATATATATACCGTAAAACGAGGTTACTTTGACACATTGACACCCTATTGGTGTGTGCCAAAATTTCTGTTACTAATAAAAAATCTAAAGTTAAATATCAAAATACACGATTAATAAAGTATATAATCTCAACCGAAAGTTGTCGAAAGTCTGTAGTATTGTCATTATCCACACGGGCGGCGAGACGTGCACGAAGGGGCGAAAAAGATAGAGGAGGTTGTTCATTACCGTTCGCACGCAACGGTCATTTTGGGTACTATCTCTGACAAAATTAGCCATGTCAAAGTTGGACCCCCACCAGTGTGGTTAGCTGGACTTAGTAAATTATGCAAGGTAATGTATTTGATGAGTTTATGAGGCCCGAAATCTATGTCTTGTCTCACAGTTCTCTTCTAAGGTAATCATAGAGGATGGGCATACCCCAGTATGCCTGTTTCTCATTCCTTTTCTGTTTTTTTTTTTAAAAACAAATAGTAAACTGATATCTTCCACATAGTATGGTTAACTCACCTCTTTCCATTTATTCTTGAGGGATACAAAAAAAGATATGTCAAATCATATTGTTTGCAAATCTAGTCGATGTCACACCTGTGTACAACCTCCATTATCCACTCCATATCTCCAAAAGGTCAGGATATAGGTAGGATCACGTGAAGTTGAGATGTCAGAGGTAGTGTCAGAAAGTAAATTAGGCCTGTTATTAATGTGGTGAATAAATTAATGTCGAGCATACTTTAGCCGTTTACAAATGTCTTACTTCTTCATACACAATGCTCTTTCCACGCTATACGCAGGAAACCCCGTCCCGCCTACGGGTGTAGTTACTTGCTAATACTATCTGATAGTTCATGTTACGAATCTGCTAAGACTGATCGAGATCATATTAGTTCTGGTTTGGCGGTTGCTCGGAACGGGCGATCGTCTGTAAGCGACCTCTCT
>JABUQX010092566.1:0-32500 GCA_015478945.1 Trachelipus rathkii | reverse complement strand
ATATATATATTAATAATATATATATATATTATATATATAAATATATATAATAATATATATATATATCTATATATATTATTATTTATTTTACTTCTACCTATAAAAAACTAATCACCTATACCTAAACTTTTATGGACTAAAGTCATTATTTCGACTGGATTCTACTATATCGAGTCTCTCACTATTTAGACATAAAATATAACATCCTTGTCATTCACAATAAATAAAAAATAATGTCTTGGGGAAACCTCACATCAAACAATGAGTATGTACTAAAGGCGGCACTTCAAAGAATAACTGTGAGGAGTTCGTTTAGATCGCGCAGACTTTTTATCCTTATTCTCATTATCATTACTAGGCTATATAATACAAGGGCCTCATATTCAGCCTTTTATATGTGAGATAACTGCTCTCAACTAGGGTGAGAGTCTCTGAGTTATTCATCACGCTTATTTGAATAGGGGCGATACAGAAAGGCAAATGGACTTAAAAACCCTGTATCTGTACTTTCCTTTTCAACTTATAGACCCTCTATATCGTTTGCGGTGCGTATAATTGGTGCTTTATTTCATATTTCTATAGTATTTTATTATATTATTATTAGGTTATATCTTTTTATTAATTTTATATTTTATATTATTATTTATATTTTATTATTTATATAATTTTTATATTTATTTATCTGATGATGAGTATTACTTGACAGGGCAAGTTGCTTACAGAGGAGTTATTAACTCTAGCGTAACTCCACCCTTTAACGTCAGTCCACTCTCACACGTTACACTATGAGGATGCTGTGTCTCACAATGATTTTTGTTGTGTATGAGTATATCACTAGTGCGATGTAATAGTATGTCCGGTAGCATTTCAACTCAGTAACTAACATTAATGTCTGAGAGAATAAGAGAAATCTATCTACTATTCAGAAAAAGTTATGCTTGTAGAGTTATAATACGCTTTTTTAAGAAAATTCTTTAGTGCAAGCTTCTGGAACCTATGCACACATATGCGCCTATCTATAATCTCATACACCATTAAATATGTAGTACATAACTCCTTCTACTGTTAACTCTAACTTATTGTTTTCTGAAACTTTACGAATGTAGCTATTATAACAGAATCACTCACACTGATGATACTAGAGTGCTCACGGACCCTGAGATTGAAAGTGGTGAGTGTGAACAACTGTAATAAAAAAAAATAATAATATTTAACTATTATATATTAATCTATATACTTTATTATATTTATATATTAATATAATATATATATATAAATATATATATAATATATATATTAATTATTATATATATATTAATATACTATATATATATAATATATAATACTATATATATTATAAATATATTAATATATAATATTAATATATTAATTAATTAATATTATATTAATATAATATATATATATCTATATATATTAATTAAATATATTATATATATATATATACATTAATATATATAAATCATATATATATATAGATATTAATATAATACTATTAATATTATTAAATATATAGTATAAATGTATATACTATATATATTATAATTTATATATAATTAATATATATATATCGTATTTTTGTGATATTTAAATTCTATGTACTTTTTTTATTATTGTAATATATTGTTTGTATTTAAAAGGGTTTAAACTGGTCTTTCTAAAATGAAGTATACTACGCATCATATCTACGTAAAATACTTAAGATAGGTAACTAAATGAAAAAACTGAGATAAACCATATAATAATGGATAATCACGTATGAAATTTTGTATTATTGGAAATATTAATTTATTATTATTTATATTTTTTATATTTTGTTATTTTTTATTAATCTCAGCAATATACGATAAGAATACACTGAGAAACCTATATTAATGTAAATAAATTAGGGAAATATGTAATTAAATAGAAAATATGAAAAATAAAAAATTTTTTATACAATAACATATTATAAGGGAAACACAGCAGAGATGATTTTTTTTATAGGGTGACTCGAGTCCGAGACGGAGTGGGACAGAGAGGGGTAGGACTTATCGTTCCACCCCTCACGACCTGAATCCCCCAGGAGGTCCGAGATGCAGCTCACCACGCGATCAATTATCTCATCTTTGCGGTTATTTATACCCGGGGTAACATATCTTTATAGTTAAAAAAAAAAAACTAAATTTTTCATTTATTTTCATACAACATTTCATTACACCGCTGATTCTAAATTTATTAGTTTCATTGTACTCCTATCGTAAATATTTTGGAGATATATAATAAAATAAATATATATATATAGGAAAAAATATAATATTTTTTTTTATCCCTTTTCCATAACATATATTCATATACTGATACTGATCTACTTATTAATAATGTGATCAGTTTTTTTCTTATACCTATCTTAGTTTTTCGAGAAGATATGTATATGCGTGATAATCTTCTTGTAGCTTTCACCCATATTGTTTTAAAATGTGTTTTATTTTCTTTGAAATTACCGTGACGTACCATTTAGTCTATAGATATCGATCGCGCCTCGAAAGACCTTAGCTGGGAAAACAGAGAGAAGATCGAGCTTAATCAACAAAAATATACTCGATATGGAATTGTCACTCTGATAATCTTAAACGCATTTTATAGTGAGCGGACTCACCAAAATATCGGAGTGTACTGAGGCAACTCAGTCGAAAAACCATCGAGAATATTCTAGCCTGCGATATAATAACGTATTATGTTATTATGAGGTGCGATATTTTTCTTACGGCCCATATATCATAGAATCTAAAATGTGGTTGTATATATTTAATACCTTAATATCGAAAGCTCGATATTCACTAAAATTATCAAAAAAAAAAATAAACTCTTTTTTAAAATTCGGCAAATAAGCAAAGCAACACTATATAAGTATCCACATCTCATATACACCGTACACCGTAGAAGTCCGAGATGAAACTCCTTTTCCGCCCAATATTTCGTATACACTATATCAGCATCGTACCCCACTAACTATCGTGATATTATAAAATAAACCGAAAAAATTTGAGGATTTTAGATTTTTTTTCGTCTTTGCGGGAATACTCATAAAATAGGGATAGTGAGGGGGATGACAGGAGTTCAAAATAACCATCAAACAGATATATTAGGATCGCCTGAGAGTATATCACTAATTCACTATTCAGATTTATTTCAGTGATCAATTCGTCCGGAGATATATTTGCTTGAACCACCATCAAAATTATATTTGAATGTAATAGTTCGAAATGCAATCACTGCTAGGTTTTATGGTTTACTGTCAATTGAACAATCAGAATACTTCGGAACAAATGGAGATAAATAAAGCAGACGTCTAGTATACTTCGTTAATAGCTGATAACAGCTAGTATCATTATTAAACAATGAGTTTGTCATCAAATGAAAAGGAGAGTATTTATTGATTGGACCATTCTCGAGCAGATGTAAAAAATCTCCTATTTAGCTAATTATATTAGTTTGTGGAGCATTAGATGATCAGTATGCAATAAATAAATATATATTTATTAATCTCAAATTATATATATATAATTAATAACATATATATATTAATTATATAATATTATACTATATATTATATTATATAATACGAGATTATTAATGCAATAAGAAAAACCAATGTTTGTAGTAAATACTAATTGCCATATATATATATTATATATATATATAATATAACTATATATAATATATATATATATATAATATAATTAAAAGGGTAAATATAAACTTGAGTTTACATTGAATTTTCGTAAGGAATTAAAAACTCCTTTGTATATTTTAAATTGATTCTTTTTCATGAAATTATTTTTATACTTTATTAATATTAATTATTACTGATACTGTAAAAGACTTTGAAGTCCACTTCAGAGATCACCTATAATCTGATTTTATTACGTGTAAGTCATCTGTGGTATAGTGTTATTTAACAGTGTCAGTGTGGGTCGAAAGATATATCATTGCAGAGATCTACATACGCAGAAGTCAAGACTTCTAGTGTATGATTGGTTTATCATTAAACATACAACGAGAGTCACCTGACTAGTCTAATAATCATTTACTGTGAGATCACCGAATTGTTTCGCCTAATATTGTACTAAAACTAATATTACGAAATTTTATAATAGCTATACTAAAGTTAGTATTTGGAAGGTACAGTCATCGACTACATGTCTTTTCTTATGATAAAGAATGCGGAACTGCGCAGGCACACGAGTTCGAACCTCCCTTATATATGATATTATCATTTATTACTAAAATATTTAATAGATTTTCTTAAGATCCAGATCTTCCCTATACTCTAAGTAGCGAGTTGTCCTACACCAATTTTAAATAAATTTCCGTCTGTTATTTATTAACATAGTGTACTACCTTTTGTTACTTAATAAGAAATCCATTTGAAGATTCCTCACTATCTATTATATTACTAAATATTCACTATTTTAAAAATTGTTCAACAATCAAATTGAAAAAAGCTCGATTTTTATATGATTTAATTTGTATATTTAATGCAAGCTGAGAACTTTTTACGTCGTATAATTCTCTGTGAAATTTAATTATTTATACTTCTTTCACACAAAAATCGAACGGCGCGCACAGGCTTATACTATATGATTCGATACATCAAACGCTGGTCTAAGCTTACACGCGAGACACTCTCAGTCTCACAACTTCAGAGAGTGTGGGAACTGGAATAGTTGTTACAGTCCGGGATATGTAGTCGAAGGATCCTCATTATCCATTTCGTACTCAGTTGGTTGTCTTCGTGTACATAGCCTTAACATAATTACTTTATCACAAATAGGCTTCGTACTACTACTCTGTATGTATGAGTTATTCAGATATTCATTTTGTATAACTCATCTTAATCACCTTACTGCGCGCGTGTCTTATTGTAGTTTCTCACTTTATCACTCTCTAATCGCAAACAGTGCACTTTCCCATGATTTGGCGATCGTTCTGTCGTGATCTTCTCATTTCTGATCATCTTTAATTACGTTGAATTGATAGAGGGCCTGTGTTACTCGCCTAATGACTTGTTACGCGAAATTTTAATGCTGTCCCTGTGCAGGTCATCTGTTATTGATATTTTCTCTTCCTTTTTATTCATAAATCTACACCCTATATATGTTTTATTGCACGTATTGCAGGGGATGTGATATATACACTTTGGAGGAGATTTTCTTTTCGTTTCTGTGCGGTCGGTCTCTACTCTCTTCTGCTCTCTTTCTCTCTTCTTTTCTCTCTCTCACTCTCTATCTCTCTTCTTCTAATCTCGATCTCTCTCTCTCATCCATACGCTCTAATCTCTCACTCTCTCGGTGTCTCTCTTCTCTCTCTATTATATATATATATATATATAGGTGAGTGAGTATTATTATATTATATATTATATATACTTATTATATAACGTAGAATATAAATATATATATTAGTTATATATATATATATATATATATTAATATTATTTATAATGTAGGATTTAATATAATAGATATATATATTATATATAAAATTATATATATATTATTATATATATATTATATATATATATAAATACTATATAATATATTATATATATTAGAATATATAATATTATAATAATATAATTATATTATTAATATTACATATTTATATATGGACAAAGTTACTTAAAGCCCACATGGAAACGGAGATCGGATAAAATTTTTATATAATATATAATATAATTATATAGTATATATATTATTATATATATTAATATAGGATATATATATATATTCTATATTAATAATGGTAATGAAGAATTTGGTAAAAATGGGGGGTGTTTGCCCCTATTTTGGGGGAGTGCTTATAAGTTCTTTTTGGCTTTATTAAAATGCTTTCTGTGATGGAAAAATCAAGGATAGTAAAGGTGATTTGAAAAGTATTGTGGATGTTTTTCGTTGCTAGAAAAGGGAGAGAGCATATACAGAAAGGCACGGAGAAATAGAGATGAACGAACAGCTAATTTTGTGTTTGGGGATGATTAGAAAATGCCAATGATAATAGTTTGGTGCGAAATGTTGGCTTCTATAATATAGTTAAATTGCAAGTAATTTGTTATTCCATGTGATTAAGGTAATGATGGAAGGGGATGGAGTTGTTTTGGAAGAGGCATTTTTCCTATCGTATACTGAAACTGAAGGATGAAATAGAGTTAATATAGTTTCTAGACATCATTTAGGTTGGTGGTTGTGAGCGGAGGAGACAAAAATGTCATCTACAAATCTAATCCATAAACTATTGTTTAAAAAAGGGTTGGTAAAATAGGATAAAATTCTGTTAGTTCCATATATATTTTACTGAGTATGGGGACAGTGGGGATCCCTTACTCAGGCCGAAAGTTTGTTGTAATATTGCCATTAAAATGAAAAGAAGTTATGTTTAATGAGAGATTATTGAAGCTTCGTTTTTAATGGACTGAAATATCAATCACACGAAAAATCGCAAAATCATGGAATCCTTTTGCATTATAATAGTAACAAATAAGCATCCCCGTGAAGTTAAGATAGATTTTATACAAATGATATCTGAAAACATCAAAATATTCAACAAAATTATCGACAGAAGACTAAACTGAAACACACTTGAACTGTTGAAGATCAAGAAAGAAATCAGTCCCTTAGCCTGAAGAGTCTCGCGTGTCGGGTCGAAAATTAGCTTTCCTTTTTAAAATTTATTTTCATTAAAAAAAGTGTCTTTAACAATGTTTTTAATTTGTGTACATCTAGTAATAAAATGAAGTGACAGTTAACTAAAAAAGAATCCAAGGGCTTCCTCTCCAAAGTAAATATATCACTACGACAAAGTAATTCTTAAAATATATTATATATATATTATATAATAATATATATATATATATATATATATATATTATATATAATACTATTATAATATATATAAATATATATATTATATATATAATATATTATATAATATATATAATATATATATAATATATACTATTATATATATATATTTAATACAACTTATTTCTTCTAGAATAAATTTTCCTAAAAAATTTCTTTCGAAATATGTTATTTATTGATTAATTAAATATATTCTTTTTTATAATTTAATTATTAATTATTGAAATTATATTTAATTTTCATCCTAGTTTTAAGACTTTCAGTGTTTTTGACTTACATTTAATTTAGCTTAACCCCGGCCCGCCCGGCTAAACTAGAGCAGCCCCGGCCCCGTCCGCCGTCGCCTATATATATATATATATATATTATAGTATAATAATATATATTAAATTATATATATATATAATATATATATAATAATATATATATATATATATATATATATATTATATTATATAATATATATATATATATATATATATATATATATATATATATATATATATATATAATATATATATATATAATATATAATATATATATATATATATATATATATATATATATATATATTTTATATATATTATATTATATAATAATATATATATATATATATATTATATATATATATATATATATATATATATATATACTATATATATAATAAATATTATTAAGAGTATTTTCTACGTTGTTACTATAAAGGTTTTGAAAATGACAGTGTAGTTGTGTAGTTGTTTCTAAAGTAATTCTCTTATATGTTTTTTCTATCATTCATCTCTCCCTAATTCTTCTTATTTCCTTAAGTTTTATGATAAGTTTCCATCTTCTATTTTGCTTTTAAGTCGTTATTCTTTTTTCTGTTGTTAATTCGCGTCATTGCTGGCCCCCATAAACATTGAATATTGAAAAAGCTTTTTATAAGGTCTTTTATTAAGGCTTATATATTATTCTTAAACTAATTAATACTACCTTTTACTTATATCGTAATAATTACTTATATCTATTTATATTTCTATCAATTTATATACACACTTTAGAATATGTTTTATGTATTTCATTCTTTATTTGACTTTCTCTTTCTTCCTCTTTTTCTTTCTTGAATACCTTCTCCATCGTTTTTTTTATATAATTGATAAATATTCTTTTTTCCAAATTCTTTGTTAATCCATCTGCTATTTGTTGTTCACCAGGAATCCAAGTAATTTCATATTTTTCCACTTCAACAGGAATACTCTTCAATGCTGCTATGTCGATCCTTAAATTTGTTTTTAATTGCTGTATTGGATTCTAGAGCTTTCTTTATTTAGTGATTATCAGTTTTTACTTCAATTTTCATGATTTCCTGTTATCTCCTTCCATACCTCTCTTATGTAATTGGCTTCCTCAAGACAATTCAAAGCAAGTGCTACCATTTCTGCTTATCTAAATCATTGATATTAACGAATTCTGTGTTGACTTTTCACTATTAGATATTACACACGATAAACAATACTTATTGTCTATATAAATAATGATCCTTAAAAAAATATAATATAGTACGTAATTTTATGTGCTCATTCCATATATCATCTATATATTCCAAAAGAAGCTCATCACTATATAAACTATTAATTTTCTATATTTGACTAGTTGTGTTCTTATCTCAGTGCTAGAGCTTTCATGTGTGGAGTGATGATAACTTCCGCTCTTTTCAAAATGACTAGTTAACGACTTGACTCAACCTCTCGCAGACTATATACTATCAGATGTCATTGAATTCAAGCTTTTTACTGCGTATATATTCATTATGTCATACTACATAATAAAAAGATATTAATGTTTACTGAGATTCTTATATTATCTAGCCAATGATATTAATTGAAAATTCAGCACTCTCATAGCACTGGAAATTTGCTACATAATTTGCCCAAAAAGTAACGTCAAGATGATCTATTCGGACTTCTAGAAGAAGTTTTGACTATTTCTGCAGAATTCGTTATGTTGAGAAAAATAAGTCATTAAAGTCTAGCATATATTTTCTCTCATTCGGATGAAAGTAGCTCTACTTCGGAGTATGTTTTACACCTACTTGGTGCCTATTAGGTCAGGTGCCCTAGTTACTAATAAAACCTTTATAAAATGTTCCTTTATAAATGAAATGTTTAATTATTTTTCGATGTATTGCGTGAAAATTTATAATATTTCTTATAAAAATTTCCTTTTATATATTATTATCATAATAAAATGAAAATTTATAAATACTTATTTTACTATCTACTGACCCAATATATTAGAAAATACGTTTACTATAATATCTATATTTTATCAATTATTTTAATTATGAAGCTTTTATCCGTATCCAAGCAACATCTATAATCAATTATACACATGGATATTGAACTCAATTATATATCCTGTCTAGTTGGTTTAACCAGACTTATAAATGAGAAGATGGTAGGTATAAGTCGTAATATTTTGTTAATACCAGCATTTTATTTAAAAATTCTTCAATGATAAGATATACGCAGGTACACTGCTAGCCATCCTTTAATCCGTAATATACTGCTTATTTCCTATAATTTCCACCATCTATTTTATTTGATATATATCCGACCCTTCTGGTGGAGGTTGAAAAAGACTTCTCTCTCATTCCTGAGTACCAATGGAGAAGGTTGACTGCGATATACATTCTTTGGAGAAGATCGTTCATCTATAGACATTCATGATGTTCCTGATGATATGAGAATAATAGAAGTGTTATATAGATCACGAATAATTGCTGGGGGAGTGAGATGGTAAGGTGGCGTTAGAGATCCGTATCAATATAACGTATGCGTCACAGATAATGAGCCGAGCGACTCTATGTCACTTAGACATAATATGAGAAATCCGCCGTGCGACAGCATGGCATTGTCGTATTAATAGTTGTTATTCTATGTATAAGCAAGAGAAGCTCTGAGTAGAAGAACACTATTCCTGATCAGTTGATTGACTACATAATTTCCAATATCGCAATATACTTGTATTCGACAAACTATTGTTTTGTTCTATTATCACACACTGGTGGGAGGTTATCATCACATTTCTATGATGTTCTCTGACGTTTTCACTTCTCTAAAGTAAAAGTTGCATAATAATTTGTAACCTCTTTCTACTTGATTCCTGATTTCTTCTTCTTCTTCAGTACTAGTACTCTCTCTTTTCATTAACATTTCTCGACTTTGGCATCCCTTCATGGGAGGGACATCTTACATTAAATTATGCTATTTGCTATATTCCATTCAAGTTTATTCATTTATAACTTTCATCATCCAGGTCTTGGACATTATAACCAACGAAGAGTACTTTACTTTTTGCCTTTCCAGCTCTGCTCAAAATTCTCTTCTTTATCTTAATTCCATTTCTTTATTTCTATCTCATAAATTTGATATCTTTTTATTTTAGTCCTATCTTGTTTTCTTCTATCTTTGTTATTGTCGAAAATACTCTTCTTCACATTCTGTTTCCGATTCTGCGATCTTCTTCTACAATGGTGTCTTTTTTTCTTCACCTTCCTCTGATTCTGATAATTCATGGTTTGTACTATCCTCATTATTGTTGGTTGTTAATTCACACTTATTTATTCTTGCTTATGTGAACTCTAGCTATTCATGAATGTTCCTCATGTTTACTATAGACTTCTAATATACTCCCATACATAAGCTTTTAGGAGACAAATATGGGAATTAAGACACGGCGAGTGACCATCTTCTTCATGTCTCCACATATTGCAATAGATTCGTTACTGTAATATATATGTAGAGACCAAGGCTTCATGCTATACAAGTGCTATGTATATTGAGAAAGTCCGTACCTCTCACGCTTCAATATCTGTTCACGCAAGAGCTCATATAGTGAAAATGAGTACCTCTATAGAGTAAGTAATACCGTGTTCTCAAAAATATACGTTTAGCGGAGTGTTAATCTCTACATCATTACTTAATCGAGAGAGATATGAGAAGGGAGAGAGAAAATAAGGCAGATAGAAGCGACAAAACTAATTATTTAGAGAAGTTGTGAGACCCTTGAGAAAAAAAATAATTATATTGCAGGCAAATTGAAGAGCTATAATTGAAAGAGCATAGCGAGAAGAATACAGATTCGAAGAAAGTTCAGATTAATGAGGAGTATCCACGCATGTTATCTATGCTATAGCAAAAGACGACATAGCCTAAGGTCGCAACATCGAGATTGTATGTAATGGGGCCCGCACAGTGTTGAAAGATGAGTTGAAAAAGAGCATTGAAAAGACACAATGAGTTCTCGTTAATGAAGAAAGCAAGAGTATAGGTAGTCTCAGAGCACTTCTATTTAGAGTGAAAAATAAAACATGAGGCATGGAGTAAAAGTAGCATATTATATGCACGCTATAGTAGAGTAAGGTAATGAAGGATTCTCACACATATATATAGAGAAGAAGTAATACTATTGACAATTGGTTAAAAATATACACCCAACTCGGACAAGCAGAAACCAATGACAGAAGAATGTCTATTTAAGACCATATGAGAGAGTATATCCTAAAGACATGCATACGTTGATTTGAATAAAAAAATCATAAAGTAGCACCACATGCAATATGTAAATGTAAGAAGACCTCTATAGGAATTTATGAGTAAGACTAGCTTAAAATATGGGCTAGGAAGAGTATTTGAGGATTTGTGACACAGAGTAAAAGCGACACTATACGAGAAAGCAGAAAGAAAGATCTATATAATACCACGTAGATGAAGCATAACAACATATAATTATACGCTGAGCATGCACAACCATTCCTAAGCGTAGATATAAAAATAAGGATACCAGAAGTATATTGTATATAATAGTATATAGATTTGTACAAGGACATTGATACGAAAACAGTGCTGTTACAAGTTTGCCGACAAAAGAGAATCAAGAAATGTATGAATGATACTTCAATCTATTAAAAATCAATGTTCAATTCCTCAAGAATTCGCATACATCGAACAGATGATAGGTGGAGATGTTAATAGTACATACAATTTATAATAATAGTTAGATATGGCGATTCAGCGTAGGCCTAATAGAGTCAAATTTTAGATGGCATTGCCCAATGAGAGCACATATCCACTAAAGAAAGTGGACAAGAGATCGTCTGCAGTCAACATTGCCAAAGAGAGCTGCGAAATATAGATTGTTTATAGAGAGAGAGAGTTAATAGCACCTATCTGTTCACCTGTTAGTAAGATAAAAAGATAGATTGCAAAAGTTCTAACCTTTAAATGTCTACGTCACACTTATCTGGAGCATGTCATCTATGCAATAAGATTAGCAACATGTCTTTTATTGATGACCAAAAGTTGACAATCAACCCGAGAAAAACTGAGATGAAAAAAAAAATTGGCTTAGCGCATAGAAATTAAACCAATATGGTCAGAATATTGGAGTGTTGAGGCTGTGAATTATGAGGCGATTACAAAAAAAAGAACAGCATTGTGCGTAAATAATATTAGATGCAAGTTTGCACTCTAGATGGAATGCGGCCTGAACAGTGAATGACAGAATGTATATAAGAAAATAGAAGAATAGAATTACAAAGACGAGATGAAGGAAAAAGATGAAATTATACTGCGATAGAGTAATCGAAGAAATTGAAGAAAGGTTCAACGAGCAATCATTGATGGAGAATCAGAAGAAAATCGTAATATATTTGCGTGAGATCAGCCTCTTTGAGTAGCGTTTACGAGTCCCTCTAACAAATTAAACTCTCGATATTGAAGTTAGAAAATTTTGTGACAGATTTCCGAAGCGGAATGTGTACTAGCTGACCTGAAATCCTTCAATTTTTTAGTAAATTCAACTTTACCAATGCATGACGAATTGCGTTTAAAGTATTATAATAAGCAGTCAACCTTTCGAACATATATATTCGCATTGGTCAGAGATAGAATAAAGAGCATAGAATCGGAGGAAAGTAGGGGCTAATTGCGGAGACAACACAAGCTCTAGTGAGAATATATCCTGCGTAGAGTTGCAATGCCTGAGTAAAGTACGTATTCTAGCCCAGGTAGAAAAGATCGTTCCCATATACCTATGCAACCGCAATACTAAAATTCGGACAAAGAATATCCAAGAATGAACATGCAGTAATAAGCACACTTTAATAGGCGAATATGTATGCAATGATAATTACGGATTAAAGCACGAGTGACTGCAAGGCCAGGTATACCCTGAGGAATCCCAACTTAGTGATTTGTCTAAGAAAAGGAGCGTAAGTACTTGTTATGCAAGAAAGACTACAGCTCTGTATGAGGCTGAGTTCTCTTATATAAGATTTACTTCATTTAAATAATATCATCTAACTTACTAAGTACTAACCGTCAGGGGAGCTTTACCTAATTTATAAAGTCTGGTAAAGGAGATAGAGGAAGTATTGGTTGCAGGGCCTACGGACGTGATTTGTAGAATGATATTTTTGGAGTAAGTGTTATTGCTGCGATCGAGGAGAATAATAGCTATATCACATTAATAATATAATATATTGATATAATATACTTCGCAAAACCAAATTATTAACATATAATAGGTAGTTCATGTAGAAGAAATAAATGAAAATTAATTTAGGTTAATTTATATGTAAATATATAAATAAAAGTATAGATAATATATTAAGAATATAATATTTAAATAATAGCAAAATAATTTAACCATTAAGTATATAGAAATAAGAGTTTATTATTCTTACATCGAGCTTAGATGTTTCCTTTACATGTGATAAAAGCAGAAAGTAATAGAAACCAGTAATAATGAGTAAAAGTAATGATTATTATATAGGTATTCTCTCTATTATATAGATAAATGGTGGTAGTTTCGTGACTTCTATTCACTATAGTCTATTACATACCATATCTATATAATTCCCAATAAATTTCACAAATAGTTTGCTTTTATTTTGTACATATTATAAAGATTTGTTATAATTTCGGATATTTGTTAACGTAAAAGTCAGTAGGAGACTAATAGTAACAATAATACGACTAAATTAGCTGACAAGTGACCAAGACATGAATCATAAAATCTAAAACGATTTAAAATGTATTCTGGAAAAAATTTATGTATTATAAATAATGTGCCCTCCTCAGAGAATCTCTACAAATAAGAAAAACCCGCCCAGAGTACAGAAAAGTAAATATAATCTGAAAGATAACACTAACGCTAATATAAATATTAATCCAAATCACAAGAAAAATATGTTAATAGTGAATCTTATTGGAAATATAAGAATAATATGGAAGTACATAACCAAACTCGTAGCTATATATATATATTAATATAAAGTAGTAACATATATATATTTTATATATAGACAAATAATAGTAATATAGTTATATATCAATATTAGTAGAAACTATTATATATAATTAGAGAAAGACATCACAGGCAATCGTAAGATCTACATAATATTAGTAATATGAGTGAAGCAGTAAAATTAGTACGCATATTGAGTAGCTAGATAATGTATCTACTTATGAAGAGTAAAGCCAATATTATTAACTATAAGAGAGGTAATGGAAGGAGATAAAAGTGAAACATTGGAAAAATTTATAATTTATATTTATTAACAAATCCGATAATTCACTGTAAATAATATAAAAGAAATAACAACATGCTATAATCTGAATTTAAGAAGTGCAACATAATAAATCTGCTATATAATCATAACATAATTTGCTGAGCCTGTTGCGAAATTGTAGAGAGAGAGCTCATATCTCAGGAAAACAGTCCATAATATGAAACATTTTAATCTATGTTATTCTCTGTGTGTATATATTATAGTATATCTTAGTATGATTGAATGATATCAAAAGAAATTTAGTGGATAGGACAATAATACAAAATATCTTGAGAATAATTTCACCAAATCTATAGACAATCACACACAGAGAATGGGTAATATCAGAAAATTTAAAATGTAAGTATGATGGAAGGCAATAAGGTAGAATGAGATTTTATAATGAATTAATCACGATATAATGCTAGTCGCTTCTCTACATTCCTGTTTGGGCCAAAGAAAATTATTGATAAGAAATTAATAGAAATATAAAAGTAAATATTTATTAGATATATATAAGTAATTATATATAGGTATTAATAGTCATATTTTAGATATAATATATAATATGACTCATTTAATAATAATAAATAAAAACCTTATAACTAATAGATTATTCAAATATATTATCTATGATTTAAGGGTAAATATTTATAAAAGAATGAGACAAATACACAGAAAAAATATACGACTAAAAAGCAAAATAAGAAGATTAATAAAATTATCTATATAAGACTAGGAAATAAGAAGAATAGAGAGAGATGAATTGAGAATATAGTACAATGCTTAGGAACACACCTTAGATTTGAAAAATTCACGTCCAGAAAGTAAAGAGGGTTACAGAAATGAATTATGCTAAAAAATTTTAGAATGTAAGTAAAGGGTTTATAGTTTATAACAATAAGTAGGAAAATTATTCATATGCACACTGTAGTAGTAAAAGAGTTATGTAAGTCCTGAAAGGGAAAAGTCCATGAGCTAAGATGAAGGGTGTAATTATTGATTTTCAATAGTATTCCTTTACTATGGTCATGTCAATAGCAATTCGAGATGAGATTTGAAATATTGCGATATTTATATATACTGCATTTAAGATTGATAATTTATAAAACGAACTGAAGCTCTTTTCAAGCGAACTACTTGCAGCATCTATCGCAAGAATATATACATTTTCCAATACATTTTAAAGTAGTTTTACGTTTTTTAATCAAATATACTATTCAAGAACTTTTAACTTCTAATTAACATATTTAAAATAGTTTCCCATAGAAATTCTAGATTTTTTTTAATATATTGCAAAATTTTCCTAATAATAGATGCAAAAAATATAAATTGAAAAATTTATATTTTAACATATTAACGTTGTTTTTTAAAATCCATTACCATACATGTTAATTTGCATAACGCTTTCGGTTAACTACCAGAAATGCCATTTTCGTTTGTAAGTTCCAATAAAGTGATGTTTATAAATGATCAAAATGCCATAACTCAGAATTTATTATATCAGCTTGGCGAGTCACATCAAGGCATTGGCTCTAACATGGAAAAGTCAAAAGTACTTAAAAATAGAAAATTCCTAGTCCTAGTTTACGATTACCCAAGTATCAGATATGCGTGAAGTTAGCAGTTTATTTTAGCAGTAGATTTTTTTTTTTGCGCCACAAATCCTGTCCTTTTATCTTACTATTGTCCTTTACATTTAAATGTATGGCCTTTTGACCTCCAACTTATAATCTGCCTAAGTTTGTGGCGCAAAAAAAAAAATCTACTCCTAAAATAAACTGCGTAACTTCAAGCGATGCCAAAAGAGGTGACTGCCTACCTTACAAATATAAATCCCACGTGGGTTTCATGCTGAAAATTATATAACAATATTTACGTGTGAATTATAAATTAATTATTCTAATTAATTATTAAAATATATTTAAAATTATAAAAACCAATACCTGAAGATTAAAAGAGATTAAAAAAGTTATTTAAAAAAAATAGATTATTTAAGAACAGAAGAAATACTAAAGAATATAAGTATATTGTATTATAATATTCATAATAATATATTATAATATATTAATAAATATAGTATATATATATATATAAATATATATATAATTATAATATATATAATATATATATATTATATATATTATATAAATTATATAATATATTATATACTATAATATTATATATATATATATATATATTATATAATTATATATATATTTAGAACCTAACCTTTTTGTCGTAGGTGATTATATTTTTACTTTGAAGGAAAGCCCTTGGATCTTTTTAGTATGCTTTACTTATCATTTTATTACTAAATGTACACAAATTAAAAACATTGTTAAAGACCCACTTTTTTTTTAATGAAAGAATTTTAAAAAGGAAGCTAATTTTCGTCCCGACCTCTTCTGGCTAAGGGACTGGATTTCTTCTTGATCTTCATCAGTTCAAGTGTTTCAGTTGGTCTGCTATTTCTTCATGGTGTTGAAATATTTTTGATGTTTTCAGATATTCCTTTTGTATAATCTATTCTAACTTCACCGGGATGCTTATTGTTTTTGTTACTATTATAATGCAAAAGGATTCCATGATTTTGCGATGATTTCATGATGGCCTTCCTTTCATATATTAAAACAGCTCAATAATCTCTCATTACTAACTTCTTTCATTTTAATGCAAATATTACAAACAAACTTTCCGCCTGAGTTATGGGATTCCCACTGTCTCCCATACTCAGTAACATATTATGGAACTAACAAGATTTTATCATATTTTACCCCACCCTTTTTAAACAATAGTTTATGGATTAGATATGTAGATGAAATTTTTGTCTCCCTCCCTCACAACACCAACCCTAATGATGTCCTAAAACTATATTAACTCTATTCATCTCAGTTCAGTATACGATAGAAATGCTTTCCCGACAACTCTATCCCCTTCCTCGATACTTAATTCACCATGGAATCAACAATTACTTGCAAATTTACTATAATAGAACCAACCATTCGCACCAAAACTATATAGCATTGGCTATCTATCATTCCCAAACACAAATTAGCTGTTCTGCTCTATTTTTCCGTGCCTTTCGTATATGCTCTCTGCCCTCTTGCAGCACAAGACTAAATACCATCCACAATAACCTTTCAAATCACTTTGACTCCCTGGTTTTCAATCAAAAGCATTTAATAAGCAAAAAAAGAGGTACTATAGCACTACCCCCGAAAAATAGCAACACCTCCTTTTTACCAATTCCTCAATTACCATATATCGTTAAAACCAATATTACCAAAAATATTACCCTCATTCATCAAATTAACATCAACCTAAAAACATTCTCACCCAACGAAAAGAGAATCTCCTCAAAGGTGTTATATCACATCCCTGTCAATACTTGCATAAAACATATATATGGTGAAACATAACGATTTGCAAAGAAGAAAAATATCAATTATACAGAGACCTGCACAAGGACAGCATAAATTCAGCTTAACAAGTTAGGCGTTACACAGGCCACTCTATCAATTTCACAATATAAAGATTATCAGAAATAACAACACACGAACCATCCGCCAAATCATGGAATCCTTATTGCAACTTTTATATAGTAACAACTGACATAACGCATTCCGGTGAAGTTAAGATAGAATTTATAATACAAACTGAATATCTGAAAACATCAAAATATCTCAACAACAAAAATAGCAGACCCACTGAAACACACTTGAACTGTTGAAGATCAATAAAGAAATCCAGTCCCTAGCCTGAAGAGATTTGAAGACTCGCGTTTAAAAATATCTTGGGTTGAAAGGTTGAACGTTAAAAAAAAACTGTCTTTAAACTATGAATAAAATTAGAAAACATTTTAGTAATAAAATGAAGTGACATTAAAGCATAACACTAAAAAATAATCCAAGGGCTTCCTCTCTAAGTATATATATTGTATATATATATATATATATATATATATAATATAATATTATATAAATTATTTTAACAAAGCCATCTATAGGTTATTTTAAAATCTCTGAAAAAATATATATAAATATAATACTATATATTATATATATATGTATATTCAATCAATGAATAAATAATTTTGAAAAGAGATTTTGGAAAATATTGAAGAATATCTTACTTTAAATAAATAATACAATTAATATTTTAACAATTATATTTATTTCCTTTCCGAATTCGTTTGATATATATCAAATTTCGAATAATTTTATGTTAAAAACTCGAAAAATTATAATTTGGCCTCAATTTTATTTGAAATCAAAGTAAATTACCAAAAAAAAATTGATTAGATTAGGTATGTTTATATATTTGCATCAATTTATAACAAAGGAGTAATGGATAAAGTATATTTTTTATTTTGTTTGATTTACCCTCTATTTTTTGTAAATTTACAGTTAACCCCGGTAGAAAACTCCCCCGGTTTTTCCTGATTTTGGCCGGGGCCGGGGCCACTAAAAATGGCCGGGGTTGGCCGGGCCGGGGCCGGGGCCCGGTCGTTCCTTATATATATATATATATATATACTATTATATATATATATATAATAATATATATAATATATATATTAATATATATATATATAATATAATATTATATAATAATAATATATATATATAATTAATATTATATATATTAATAATATATTATATTATATATATATATTAATTATCATATTTAATATTATATATTATATTAAATATATATATATATATTAATATATATAATTATTATATATATATTAAGTATTACTGAATAAATACGAGGAGAATCTTTCTGTCAACACATGTGGGCTATATCATGACACTTTCACACTCTATCGCTATTTTCGTATGATATTCATAATCTTCTAATAAATTTATTATAACACATAAGGAGAGAGATACGCTCTCGATATACAACAAAATTTTGATTCATGAGCAATGTAATCAAAGGAAAGGTTCTGGAGTATAGGTCTTATTATATAAAATGGAATCAAAATGTACTTAGTGATAGAAAGTATATGGAGAAATGATTTCAAATTTTTAATTATTTGAAAATTTCATTTTCTTGTCTTATTTTAATTATACATATAGTTAATATCACAAAACTTGAGAGAAGACATTTAAACACTAACAACACTTTTTTATTTAAGCAACGTGATTATTCTATAATGATAGTGAGTTTATATAGTAATATACTAAAATATAAATTCTGGCACACAATAAATACATATGGATATTAATAATGACGTTCATAAGTATAATATACTTGACTCTCATGGATTATTTAGGATTAGAGTGGTATATCATTTATTGACATGGGGATTTTATTGTATGGTGTGAATGGGGATAATAATAATTGAAACATCCCCTAAAAATTATAAAAATACCTGGTAACATTATAGGGACCTCACACCAATTCAAAACTCTAAAAGAATATAGATCCAAAACTGGCCATTCAAATACAGCGCCCATCGGATTAATCACTTATAGAATAACGTATTACCAATATAAACAGACTCTCACTTATAAATAAGCAGCAAATTAATAGGCTATTAATGAGTTGCTACAGAAAAAGGCTAGGTAATAGTAAAGCCAATCAAAAGGCTAGATCAAATGTTAGGGTAGAAGGGACATAGCATAATGTAACTTCTAACAATAAGTCTAAATAAAAGACTAATATATATTCGCATTAAAAGGCTTATAAGGAGATCACAATAAAGTACGCTTTAAAAGTGAGTCATAAAGTTGTCATAATAGATAATATATATAATTACACATAAATATAAAAGCTAATAACATTGGCAAATTTGACTCACTTCACTTTTTTCTTCTATCTATAATCAAATTGTCACCCACCCATCTTTTCGCAAACGATCTATGGTATGGAGCGGCATACCGACTATATGTTTTCAAGAGAAAGTGGGAGTTTCTCATTGTTTATTGTTTTTAAACAATGGTAAGAAAAAATATTCATCATCAGAATATGTGCCATATAGACCTCAGGATTTTGGTATTAGAAATGAGAGAAAATTAAAAAATCCAGAGACCACAAGAGCAAACATACGATAGTGAGAAGGCAATATACTCTCTACACATATACTTGAGACTCAGAAGCAACATAGGAAAGAAATAGGAGAAACAATCATAGAGAGCCTAGTAAACATTAGTACTGACTACCTACAGACCCATCATAGTAGGGTCACATATTCGGACACATGTGCAAGAACGAGTCTAGTCAAAATTACGCCAAAATGAACACGGCAACTTCCTTAGTGCTGACCCACCACGAAGGCCCTACGCTACAAGGTGGAGGTTACGTCGAGTGATATGCAGCCCCCTGCACGCTCGCGACGTCAACGTGCACCAGCGCTGTCAGTATACCAACTCATGATAGAAAACGTTTCGAGTGTGAGTGACTAACAATATTGCATAACCTGAGCGCTTATATAAAGTGTATTTAGAGGGTTTCAAGTGACTATTGGATAACAGTTTAAGGCAATTGTGTGATTATCAGACAGTATAATTATATTTGCACACACAAATAGGGCTCGTTTCATAAGTGAGAGCGCTCCCTCTTACTGTATACTCGTACCTACATTAGACTACTCAAAGCTAGGGTTTAGTTAAACTAATAGAGACCCTACGGTACCTCCAAAGATAATATACTAAAGTTACTATACCAATCAAGGGCTAGATAATGATATAGCACTTATGTAATAGCTAGAAGTAATCTGAGAATAAAGGAATAAAAAAGTCTCGCCTCAATAATACTAATCTCACTAAAGTAAATTACCCAGTTTCTTTTGAGGGCCTATAGTACTCACTATAGCATCACATATTGTGAATGTTTAAGTATTATCCAGCAATATTTTATTTCAGTATTTATTATGATTAAGTGCTAATGATGATTATTTATAATATAATTTAGTCAATCAGAGGACGTAATAGAACGAGAACAGATATAGTAAATAACTTCGTACCGTGCACAAGCAGCAGCTTAAGTATTTATGAATGTAGATGAAGTGATATGTATGAGAGAGAAAGACAGCTAGACAGAAATCTTAACAAAATAAGGTTAGTTTTAAAGAATTGAAATTTCACAAAGAGTTTATCAGATCTTTAAAGCTTAGCCAGTCACAAACTCCAATAATTAAAACTATTGTGTAACATCTGGAACCTAATTCACATATGTCGCAACAATCTAGCTGTGAATAATAATAGAAATCGCAACGAATTAAGACGAAGAGCGCTTACTATCTAGAAGTGAGAGTAAGGAAGGGTGAGCATACCAATCAAATGCGACGTTTGAAACTGAATGAATAGCAGTACAAGAGTTCCATTCCAGCGTAATATTGGAGTACGCTAGATGCTAAGAAGAGAGTTGAATGAGGCGATAGCGAGTTCGAGAAGAGAATATGACATTAATAAGAAGGTAATCTCTACGAACATAACCAAGTAGAAAAAGATAAGACAGAACCCTGAGGCACCACTATTGACAGAAAAGGAACAAGAAGCGCCCCATCAACAACAGCCGGATATTGAGCGATTTGAAGAAAACTAGACATAAGAACAAAGAGAGGGGAAACCCAAAGGAGGTAGCTTGGAGAGCAAGTGACGCGTGCCATATCCGTAAATGCTTTGGATATGTCAGCGCCACCACGCAAGTCTCCCCGTAGTTCCTAAGGCGGAAAACCATAATCAGTAAGATAGGAAAGTATATCGCCAGTAGACCTCGAGCGCCGGAAGCCGTACTGGCGATCAGAAAGAAGTGAATGAGATTCCAGATGATCTAAGAAATGAGAGTTGAGAAGAGTTTCAAAGATCTTAGATAGAATACAAGTTAGAGAGCTATGGGCGATAGTTAGAAGGATCAGAGCGGATTCCTTTTTCGAATAGGTTGGATGATGTGCATCGCTTCCCAACTAAGGGTTGGCGACGCAACCGGGTGGCGGTGGCGTGTGCGCATAAAAATTTCAGCGACCTGGTGCGGTGCAGAAGAAAAAATAAAAGTGCTGTGCGGTGCGTGTGCAGAGCCGAGAAAAATTTGTGGTACGGTGCAGGCCTTTTGATCGTACCACACTGCACCAGCTTCCCGACAAATTTCTAAAAATAAAAAACAAATGAAAAAAGAAAATTGAGTTGGATATATATATATATATATATATATATATATATATAATTATATATATATATTATATTATATAAATATAAATAATTATATATATATATATATATCATCTCTTAGTGCTCCGCGCCTTCTTGGAGAATCAGACCTCAACGGAGTGAAGACTAGTGAGTAGAGATTTTTTCCATTTATTATTGTGGTGGGAGTGAAAACCTACCACATAAAGTGGTAGCAGAGCGTAGTTGTTCTGCTAAGGAGAAGACTAGCTCTGTTGCTGAGTGTAGTTAAAGCTCAGCCGTCACTGTCTTCAACAACAGAAGTCAGCATGACTGACGGAATGATTTGGTGGAAAAGACCGAAGGGGATACTCCGCCGAATGATCACGCCCAACCACCAAATCAGAACCAAAATGAGTCAACAAATAGTCAGAATGGAGTCCCGGGTCCTGCAGTGGTAACTGTGGATTCACAATTCCTACAGGCCATTCTAAAACAGAATAGTGACCTGATGGACAAGATGTCAACATTGTTGGCCTCAATGGGGGTTGACAAGAAGCCCAAGAAAGTAATACCACCAGGGAAATTCAGGTTAGAAACAGGTGAGACGATGGTACAATTCTTTGATAGATTTGAGCATTTCTGTCAGACACAATATCCTGGATCAGCAGAGGGGATGGTTGCGTTGTTGGGAAATCACCTCCATGGCTCTGCCTTGGAAGCCTATAACATCGTTGCTGCCACATCAGCGGAGTATGGGTTCGTCAAAGTGCAACTACTGCAATGGTTTAGAGAACAGCTATGAAAGAAAGCCAACACGGAACCCGCTGAATTTAATAAAGCTAAAATGCACGATGGTGAAGATGTTCCACTTTTTGCTTTACGGTTGTTGGGGCTGGCACAAAGAGCATTCCCTGGAAACGAAGTAAGGAAAATGCCCATCGTCAGAGAAAAGTTAATGGATAGCGTGCCGGAAACAGTTAAGATCAGAGTTGAAGATGCATTGATGGGATTAGAAATTACTCAGGGTTTTCGGATTCCCTGGGAACAATTGGTGATTATGGTGGACAAAGTTTATCGAGGACAAGCAAAGAAAGAAAATCAGGTCATGGAAGTAGTCGACTTAACCAAGTCAATGCAAATGTCTGCCATACCTTCGCCGAACCACCAAGCGCTGTGGTAGTGCAAGGGCCTCAAATCTACCCTACTAACAGACTTGCACTATTTTAGATAAACTTCGATTGAATTAAATTCTT
Organism: Trachelipus rathkii; assembly: GCA_015478945.1. Lineage (NCBI taxonomy): Eukaryota > Metazoa > Arthropoda > Malacostraca > Isopoda > Trachelipodidae > Trachelipus > Trachelipus rathkii. Next base: position 8,613 of record JABUQX010092566.1, on the reverse strand, counting down.
TCTAAATACCTACTATGTTGTATAGTGGAATCAATTACTTATCAGTCAGAGCGTTGTGTTTCAGTAAATAAATAAAACTATCCTTCCTGTGTATTAAATCAATTTGTTCTCTATTTTATTACCCTTTCAGTAGTTATACCCGTAGCTATTTTTAGGCAATTTCAGATATTAATCAGCACTCGAATCGAAAAAATCAACTTTGTAATTAATCAAGCTGTCCTGTATTTTTAAAAATGTACTGCAATTTATGAAAAAATAAAATGCTAACACTATTCAAAATACAAACCTAAATGTCAAATATCAATGTTTATTCAAATTAAAATATCTGAAGATTGAAACTATTCAAATTATAAATCCAAATGTCAAATACTAATGTTGTTTAAATCTCAAATGCTAAAGCTATTAAATTTATGAAACTAAATATCAAATACTAAATTTGTTCAAAGTTCACTCAAATATTGAATGCTAAAGCTATTAAAGTTATGTGGGCTGGTCTTCTGATTTCATTTGTAAAACTCCAAATTAAATATATAAATATTCAATTGTATTCAACTATTATTGTAATCCTCGATCAAATATCAATCAAGTCCACTCCAGTGAACTATAATCAAAGTTACCCAAATCTAAAATGATTAAGTTTCACTTATGTTACTCAACTCAAATACGGTTGCACAATTTGTAAAATCACCCGAAAAATCTGATGCTAAAATCATCAATTTTAATCAAAAATCAAAATTGCTGATGTCAATTCAAATTCAAAAAAGAACTGAAAGCAATCTATTCTCAATGTGTCAATACCAATTATAAAATCAATTCAAAGTTGAATCAAAACCTTACATGCACATATTAACTAATTCAATGTCTAAACTCCAGTGAAGTAACCTAAATCAAACTGAAAATCATAAGTCAATATTAGAATCCGTTCCAAGTTAATAACTAAGAGTCAAAACTACAATTTATTTCTAAGTTCAATCAAAATCAGAATAGTAATCTATTTCGAAGTTAAAATCTAAAAGTCTGTATATCTAACCAAAAAGCAACACTGTAAACTATTTCAAAGTTCAAATCAAAAGTCGTTTTATCTGAACTAAAAGTCGACACTGTAAACTATTTCAAAGTTTAACTCAAAGGTCAACCCTATAAAGTTAAAAAACCAAAATTCTTGCTATTATAATTCAATTCCAAAACCAGAAGTTGATACTAAAATGTTATTTCTGAAACTCAGTACGATAATTTATTTCTGAACATCCGCATAATACTATTTCTGAAATTCAGTACGCTAAGTTATTTCTGAAAGTCCGCACAATAATATCTCTAAAGTCAGTATACTAATTTATTTCTGAAAGTCCGTGCAATAATATTTCTAAAATCGGTATACTAAGTTATTTCTGAAGTCAGTATACTAAGTTATTTCTGAAATTCAGTGCACTAAATATTTCTAAAAGAACTCGAAAAACAACAACCGGTCTCACAAGGCACTCAGAAGTCAAAAGTTGGTATGTACCTTGGAAGTCTAAAGTTAACTAATACGTATCAATCCACAGTCCTTGCTTTTTAAAAAAACTGTTAGCTTTCAAATTAATAACCACTGATCCGGATTGGATAAATAAAACAAAAATCCAACTCGACAAAATCTAGGTTAAGAACCACTAAATCCAAATCGAAAATCAATAAACTCAACTCTGAAAATAATAACGCATAAAAATTCTATTACAATAACCGACTCTTCTGAATAAAAAATTACCAAGATGTTCGTATGGTTATTATATTAACTAATTAATCTAACTGCAATATTTGACATACAGTGCACTGCTTAATTCAGTACCTCATGGCTACTCAGATTCTTCAGTTTACTATGTTCAAAAATTTATATAATTATATATTTATAGTATATATATATATATATATATTATATATATTATATAAATATATATATATATAATTTAAATTATATATTATATTTATATATAATTATTAATTTTTTTTTTTTTTTTTTTTTTCTTTTTTTTTTAGCCTTTCCTACTCACGGGCAGAGCCCAATTCAAGGAGGAGGTGTACTCCATTTAACGTCCGAGCAGGACGGAGCCAACCCAAGGAGAGAAATGCTCACATTCTCCCACAATTGCGAACCTGGGACCCTCACTTGGTTTGGCGAGTGCTCTAACACTGAGCTTATCGGGTGCTTTTATATATAATAAATCCTAAAATACAAAAAAAATATAACATCATATACATCATAATAATACTTACACTAACACTATTACAATAACAACACTAATTATTAATTATTAACACTATTAGAATAACAACATTAATTATTACCACTAACATTAATAACACTAATTATATAAGAAATATCACTAATTTAACATTAACCCATATTAGCACTTGGGATTGAAGGGAGCGCCAACTGGAAGATAATGAACAATATTCCCAACATTTACAGCTGATATTGTTCCCAATCCATGAGCATTTGAGGAGTCACCTGAAGACTTGACGATTCTGATGTCATATTAAATATCCATATATATATATATATTATATATATATATATATATTATATATATATTATATATATATATATATATAATATTATATATATATATATATATATCAGGGTGGCACTTCCGCTCTTTTGTCCGCTAGTCCGCTAGTCCGTCCGGCGACTCCAGAATCAGGGCGGACTAGCGGAGTGCGAGTCATCAGGCACATAGCGGACTTGCCGTGCGGATCAAAAAAGTTCCGCTTTTTGGTCACTCTCCTTTTTTGAAAAATGCAAGTATAGTTTACTTATTAAGAGAATTCTTATTGTTATAATAAAGAAATATAATTTTATTTAAGTTTATAACTAATTATTTTTAGTCTAAGACTTATTTTTTTTAATAATTAAACTTCCAAAACCTATCTCAACTTCCTTAATGGTACAATAACATAAATAACATTTAAATTGATTTTATAGACTGAATGGCTTTTACCCTCATCTATTACTTTAATAAGATTATATTATTGCTATAATAACTGGGCAATATCTAAATGACTGGTAATAACCCCAAATATATATATATATCTATAATATAATATTATATATATATATATATATATATATTAATAATTATATATATATATTATATATATATGTTTATATAATATATATTTATATATTATATATTATAATATATATATATATATATATATAATATATATATATAATATATATATATATATATCTTATATATATTATAGATAATATATAATATATATATATATATTAATATATATATATATATAATATAATTATATATTATATATTAATATATAAGTATATTTATATATATATATATATATATTTTATATATATATATATATAATATATTATATATATATATAATATATTATTATATAATATATATATATATATATCATATATATATATATATTCTATATATATATAATGTATATATATAATATATATATAATAATAATATATATAAATATATATAGTATATAATATATATATATATATAATATTATATATATCTATATATATATATTATATATATTGTTAATTTATAATATATATATAATATTTATATATTATAATAATAAATTATATATATAATATATATTTTATTAATTATATATATAAATATATAATATGGTTTTACACAGATTATTAATATATATATATATATATTATATCTATATATATATATAGTATATATATATATATAATTTAATATATATATATATATATATATATATATATATAATATATTATATATACTGATATAGCTAAAGAGCTGATACGTAGCAATTAGCATCGACTCTGCAGGCGTCGAGGCTTTGCATCGATTCTACTAAAATCTGAACGAACTAGACTTCTTTTGGGTGGACAGGTGTCAAAACTTTCAGAGGAGGCAGAATGATTTAGGTGAGGAACTTAAATTAGCAATGACTGCTGGAAGTGAACTAACACAGCACTCCTCTCACCAGGACATCTTCCCTTTCAGCATAAGGCAGAATTAGTTGAACTTGTTCATAAAATTAATACACCTCCCCTAGTTCTGCTGCTGTAGAGCGATTATTTAGTATTGGTGGCGATATTTTGAGGGCAAGAGGTCAGCTTAACTGCTTTTAATTTGAGCAGCTAATCTTTTTTGAAAGGTAATATGATCTCTTGTTCTTTTGGATCGAGACATTGAAGAGGAAGAAGAAATCTTGAGATTTTGTACAAATTCATTCAAGTTTTTATATAATATTTAAATAAATCTTTTGTAAGGATATATGCTATTTTAGTATTTAAATATTAAAACCTTTTTGTGAAGTCGCACAATTATTAGCTGGAGACGTGCGGACGTGCGGACTTGCGATGCGGAGGTTTGATGGTCTGATTAGGTGCGGAGGAGCTAGCGGACTACTTTTTCTCGAGGTGCGGAGGTGCGCTATCGGACTACCCCTAAATTGAGCGGGGGTGCCCACTCTGATATATATATAATATATATATATATATTTAATATATATATAATATATATATATAAATATATATATATATATATATAATTAATATATATATATAATATTATATATATATAATATAGTTTCAAATGTTCGTTCATTTTGAATGCTATGGTTTATTGTTAACAATTGCTTTATGATGAAAAATGATTAACTCTATTTCCTTAATTTTCCTTGATGTTTGGAGAATTGAAGATTCATCTAAAGTTTTCTGTGAGCTCTAAAATAAGCTAATATTTTTTATTAACATACGAAGCCATTAATTGTTCTAATTTTATTAAAGTTATTTAGTGGTTTAGTTTTAGGATTTTGGAAATGTATTTCAATATTAAGGATGGTTTATCCTTTGTTTAACTTTAATTTATATTTACAATTTGTTATTTATTTATTATAAACCTTTCCACATTATAATGTTATGGTTAAGATTGGTTAATATTTAAAAATGAACTTTCACTTTTATTGTTGGAGCTAATTCAAAGCTTTAGTTTACTAACAACCTATTATTCAATTGAGGTTGATGCAACGTTCCTTCCTGTGTCGATACTTAGAGACGTACTGGTCTACGGTATACCGATATACTGTGTACTAATATTCTGAGTCACTACCAACTCACTCTTTACATACTGTGTCTGAGTGATCAGTCACATGACTCATTATTATTTATATTCTGAGTCAATAGCTCGTTTGAACTGAATCGAGTTTTATTATACTATTAAACTTTATTGACTGGCTTTAATTATTATTTTATATTATTTAAATGATGCTTTTAATATGCAATTTTAATGTCATTTTATTATGACATACTCCGGGCAGAAGATTGCTTCAGAATAAGAAGCAATAATCTACATTTTTAGATGCGTGTTTATGCTCTTGTAAATTCATTTTAATAACTTAAATCTAACCTATTCTATCTTAAAATTACCCCAATACCAATTTCCCATCACCAATCTTGTTACAAATCAGCAAGGTTTGCTTGCATAAACTGTCTTTGTTTCAAAGCAGCTTGTCGTTGAGGTCTTTGGCCATTAGTTTTATTGGATTTGTTTTCATTATTTACACCAGAAGGGCCAGGCTCATTACCATTATCGATTCTCATTATTGATGTTGCGCATTTGGTTAATTTGGGCAAAAAAACCCCCACCCAAATTGAGCCTCCAAGAGGGAATCAGTGCATATAGCATGCAGCCCACACTCTCCAGTCAACCAGTTTTTTAATTAACGTGGGCGGATGTTATTGTCTACACCACTATACTCTAACACTTTCTAACTTCCAAAATGGCGTGATTTGTTGCATCTTAATTAAACTCTCCCAACTTTGGATTTTAATCTACCCATCTCCTGAATCATTGTTCTTTCGATTGTTCCTTGCTCAATATATATTTTCCATGCCATGTCGTTCCTAAAGTCCTCATCTTTCATACTTTGTTAAATGCAGGGTTTGATCCAGTTTCTTTTACTAGGAGATCACCCAGTACTATTCATGAATCATAATTCTTTTAAATATTACGTTAGTATTATACGCATTACTTTAAGAAAACAATTTGGTGTTATTGCCTCCAATTCAGATAAACTAGATCTATATGTGAGTGGCCGAGAATTTATTGAATTTTCTATATCAGAAAGAGTTGTCAAAAGTTCAAAATAAGTTACTTTGGTTTTACCAACTGCTTTATATAAACACTGCTTCATCACTTTTATCATACGTTCCCAATGGCTGCCTTGCCATGGTGAAAAACAAAATGTTAGAAGTAGTATTTTGATTTTTAGAAAATTCTTCCTTAAACTCATCAGAATTAAAAGATTCATATTTTACCTCCCTTTGCAAAATACAAAGCGTTGTCACTATGACATAGATGGTATACAAAATGTATGCAAAAAACGCTTAATGCCTAATAAAAAGTCTCTGTTTCAATTGATGGATTACTCAATGTACTCTCTTATGTTGATACTGTTAAGAACAAGAACATACTCTTTTCTAATGAGAAGTTTATTACTTTCAAACACATGAGATGTAAATCTATGCCTGTAGTTGCGTAGGCTAATTAAGTTCATGTGTGTTCTGGGGCATTCTTTTAAAGCGTGGACCTATAAGCTAGAGCATTAATAATTTTTTACATGTTAATGGCACTAGAAGAATGGTTTACAGCTGCACTCCTTTTGGTTCTCCATATACTTGACCTTTAGTATTGAGTGTTGTCCAATGCCTCAGAGTTTTACTTGCTCATCGAGCATATCTTATATACCAAGAATGTGAAAGCAATGATTTTTTCCCATTAACAGAGGATTAGCTTTTTTTCAATAATTTATATTAAAAATATTATTTATTCTACCCTTACTTCTCAAAAACCCTTCATCATCAATAAACAGGATTTAAATTCATTACTAAAAGAGGAATATCAACATCTTTTAAGGGAGTTACTTTAACTTTTTGTTTGACTTCTTTTGAAAAAGTTAATTTCAACAGGAAAAGAATTTACTTGATTTACTTTAATCCAATATTTTATAGCTTCTTGATCAGGATCGACCTCACTTTTGATTTTACAGAGCCATTTAAAAAGCCATGATGTTATTCTCAAAACCTTGCGGTAACAAGAGTATCCACTTAAATCTAAAATGCTTAAATTATTGTTATCTACAATATTTACATTAATCATGAGTTTTGGTAAAGACTCATGAAGAACACTTAACATGGGAAATTTTGGCCAGCTATCAAGATCATTAGATAGCCATACTGGACCATGATACCATAATGGAAGTACTTCTATATATTTCTTAAATGATAACCCTCTGGTTAAAAAATCCCCTGGGTTTTCACTAGTGTGTACATATTTATAATGGACATTAATTTTATATTTCTTAATGGTGGTATTAATAAGACCATCCAATTCATTTATTCTATTTTTCAAAAATTTACTTTTTACTTTTGTTTGCCTTGTGAGCAACCAACTCAATACTACTTGGGAGTCTACTGCTATATTTACAAATTCAAAATATATTTTATTATATGCTTCAAGAATGTTTGGCAAGCACTTTAAAGCCAGAATTACACCCATAAGCTCCAAAGATGGTATACTTAATTCTCTTGGCCTATTTGCAGGAGCAACCTTAGCTTTTGAAAATATATAAGAGCTTTTATCTTCACTTACTCCAAAACAAACAAATCCATATACACTGTCGGAACTATCACAAAACAAATGAAGTCCATATTTAGTCCCTTCCAAAAGAGCCATTCTTGGAAAAGCTATTGTATGAAGTTGTTTACAATCATTACGGATCTTATACCATTCCTTTAAAATACTATCAGGCACTTGTTCATCCCAATTTATCTTCTGTTGCCATACTTGCCTCATTAATAACTTACCCCTTACTGTAATAGGAAGAGTAAAGTTAATGGGATCAAAGAGTTTAGAAATTTCAGATAATAATTGTCTTTTAGTAGAAATGCTCTCAAGATATTCAACCTCATTTATTGTAATACAATCAGTCTCTACATTAAAGCTATACCCCAAGACCTTTTCACAACAACTAGAGTGCTCCACAAAACAATTATCTTGTTTAAACTTATCACGTAGAACACCCGAATTACTGTTCCAGGACCTCAGGATAAACCCACCTTCAGCCATCCTTTCTTTACACCGATGATACAACTTTACTATCTCACTCTCATTCTGCATAGTTGTGAATATAAGATTATCAACATAAAAACCAGAAGAAAGTATTTCTGTACATTGATCTTTAGGATACTTTGAAGCATGATACTTCATTATATAGTGCAAAATAAAAGGAGATGATGTAAATCCAAATATCAATGTAAGATATCTGTATGCTACCAACTCATTATTTTCAAACCATAGGAAGGTAAATCTATTTTGTCTACTTCCTCCTTTAATCTTATCATCAAAAAAGCCTGCTTGATGTCACTTATTATTACAGTACTATTTGTTCTAAACACCAATAGAAGTTTCAATAGAGAACTCATTAAATCATAACCGCTGTATGCAGCCTCATTCAGGGATGGAAAAGACTTGTTACTTTTTAACGAACAATTAAATACAGGTCTTATTTTTGTAGTAACCTGCTCAGTTTGTCTAATTATTG